>JAVXUP010002600.1:0-119676 GCA_033070095.1 Escallonia herrerae | reverse complement strand
TCTTGTAGTTGCCATCAGTCATTAAGATGTAATTGTTAGCTAATTAAGAGTCACGTTTAAGCATTCTTTTACTTTGAAAAATGGCTAAATACTCAAACTTTCAAAGTGTCTGGTTTAGTTATAATTAACCTGACCTTGACAAGCTAACAGCCTACTATAGAGATTTAGACTTGCACCTCACGTATACTACTAATGCATCAACAGGGAAGCTCTACATAGAAACATAAATCTTGTAAAATTTTGGTCGGGTTAGGCTAGGTATGGTGCCCATCCTAACCAAAATTATTATTGATTGAACAAAAGTTACCATCAAATGACAAAAAATTACTATCAATTGATAAAATCTAGTAAATTTTCAACACAAGCGATACTTTGCAAACTCTTGTAGTTGCCATCAGTCATTAAGATGTAATTGTTAGCTAATTAAGAGTCATGTTTAAGCATTCTTTTACTTTGAAAAATGGCTAAATACTCAAACCCTGAAAGCGTCTGGTTTAATTATAATTAACCTGACCTTGATGAGTCCGCTACTAGCCTACTATAGAGATCCAGACTTACACCTCACGTAGTACTAATGCATTAATAGGGAAGCTCTACATAGGAACATAAATCTTGTAAAATTTCGGTCGGGTTAGGCTATGGCGCCCATCCTAACCAAAATTACTATTGAATGAATAAAAGTTACCATCAAATTACCAAAAATTACTATCAATTGATAAAAATCTAGTAAATTTTCAACACAAGCGATGCTTTGCAAACTCTTGTAGTTGCCATCAGTCATTAAGATGTAATTGTTAGCTAATTAAGAGTCATGTTTAAGCATTCTTTTACTTTGAAAAATGGCTAAATACTCAAACTCTCAAGCGTCTGGTTTAGTTATAATTAACCTGACCTTGACAAGTCCACTACCAGCCTACTATAGAGATCCAGACTTGCACCTCACGTAGTACTAATGCATCAACAGGGAAGCTCTACATAGAAACATAAATCTTGGTTGGGTTAGGCTAGCTATGGTGCCCATCCTAACCAAAATTACTATTGAATGAACAAAAGTTACCATCAAATGACCAAAAATTACTATCAATTAATAAAACCTAGTAAATTTTCAACACAAGCGATGCTTTGCAAACTCTTGTAGTTGCCATCAGAAATTAAGATGTAATTGTTAACTAATTAAGAGTCATGTTTAAGCATTCTTTTACTTTTAAAAAAATGGCTAAATACTCAAATTCTCAGAGCGTCTGGTTTAGTTATAATTAACCTGACCTGCTTGACAAGTCCGCTTACGGCCTACTATAGAGATCCAGACTTGCACCTCACGTAGTACTAATGCAAAATTTTGATCAGGTTAGGTTTATGGTGCCCATCCTAACCAAAATTACTATCGAATGAACAAAAGTTACAATATCAAATGACCTATTATCAATCAATGAAATCCAAGTAAATTTTCAACACAAGCAATGATTTGCAAACTCATGAGCTGTTTTACCGGGCCCACTATTTTGACACATTAATATTGGTCATTTTAGTAGTAGCTTGTCTTTTTCATAATTCCAAGAAGCCAGTACACTTAAGCCAGTGAGATAAGATGAGTCGGAGAAAGATGATTCAACTTCATAATTCTTATCAGCCACTTTTAGTATCATTAAACAAATGTTGCTAAAAATACTTTATAACTACTTTGTCTGAATTATCTCCATATTAGTTCCACCATTTTTCACTTCAAATGATTAGCTCGTAGAAAAATCCCAATCATCCAATCTGGGATTTCAAATCTTCTTCCTTTTTCCACTTGGACCGCATCTCCTAGCACTAGTGTCGCCGACCATATCATTCAAGTTGACTACTTTGTACCATTAAGCTGCTGATCCTGCTTGTGATGATAAGTTTTTTGTGGAAAGCAGTGACATTGTCCTAACAAAATCTCATAAAGCACCGTAAAAAAAATTACCCTAAAATCCTAGCCAAAGTTTGAAGTAAATTCTGTGCAAAACGAATGTCATTATTCACTACTAACATGACAGTAGTGCTTTCCCTTCACTCATTCTCATTGCTATCCTGAGCTAAAGTGAGACATAAAGAACCATCAGTAAAAGCAAAATCTTGTGAAAAAATGGAGTTGCAACGTACAGTAAGCAGTTAAGTAAAAAGATTTCGTGTGATATAATTAAATGAGGAGAGTATGAGAATATATTGCCTTATACTCAAGATTTGTTCCTTCAAGTTGTATTAAACTTTGTTCAACCTTCCTCGCATAGACTTTTTTTGATTGTGTCAAACATGTAGATGAATCATATTCGATGACGGTGGATGACTAATACTTGAGTCGTCAGTTGGGTTATGAGATAAGAGGCGCTAAGTTTAAGTAATATGTGGAGTTTAGACCAAAAGGATTTTGGTTACTAGGCAAAAGGGTAAAACATGTTTCACACACATTGCAACACTTGGTGAACCTGGAGGAACCTAATTCTTTTCTATCCTTGCACTCTCTTGCCTCTTTGCAGTCAGCATCTCTATTCCCCAATACCCAATAATGTGCAATAGCATTTGAGAAAGAGGGAGATGACCAATGATAAAGGCTTTCCTCCCATGCTGAAGTAACAACTAATGGCTAGAGCAGAGAGAGAGAGAGCCGGCCGGCGTATGATCATTCTTTTAGTGTCCTCACCGTTCGTGCTGTTTGTAAGAATCGCGGACTAAAGCATCTCTCAAGAAGCTGTAAGCCATTCAAATTAGCTGTTGTGTGTATGGAACTTGATCTTTTAGCACAAAGTAACGCCTTGTTAGTAGCTTCTTAATAAATCTTTGAATGGAGTTGTGGTCGACTTGGTTTTCTAATCTCTCTATATGTGTAAGAAAAAGGGCGCCCCTAATCTAAAAATCTTGCGTGATATGCAGGACAAGAATCATGCGAAAGTAGCTAGAATTTTATAAGGCTGGATTCCGCAGAAATGCTTTTTTATGCCTTTTTATGATGCATATCAAGAAAAGGATCTGATCTCTAGCAGATTAGCACTGCCGCGTGTTGTGATGCATGTATACTAAGAACTTTTGTTATAATATCTCCCCTTCTGCATTGACTCCTCGTAATTCTTGTGTGGTTCAAATGCCTGCAAAATTACACATACTTTGGGTATTGCCATCAACTTTGTCTGAAACCAAGATGCATTACTTTTGTTTGTGTGTGGGGTGTGTCTGTGTTTTACCGGATGGTTGACCCCGTGAAGCAAAGCAGGTTTAATTGATACTTTTGCAGCCTTTACTCAACCCATCTTTGCATTTATCTTTCTTTGTAATTCCGACATGCCATTTAGTGTAATTCTAGTTTACGTAGGAAGTATTGTCCTTGAGTAGCACATGGAATGAAAAAACAAAGAAAAATGCTAGATTCACACCCGACCTTTGGTCGAGAGCTAAAGTTTATGAGGATACAACGTTCTCTTTTGTCACCAAAAGGTTACTGCTTAAAGAAGCGTCAAATACACTTCACGGGGAGCGGAAAACATGTTCGATACTAACGCCCCATAGTTGATTGACATGGCAAAACTGATTACAGCATCACTCCACACTGCAAGCTTGGTTAGATATGGGTAAGCAGTCACTCAATGGGAAGGCCAAAGGATCAAAGTCGTGTGTAATCTTGGGTTTGGATGATGATAAAGGAGTTCCGGGAGGACGTCCTCCCAGAGTTTTGTCACTTCTTTCTTCAGTTCTTGAAAGAAAAATTCAGAGGAATGAGAAATTGCTCAAGGCATCGGGTCGAAAAGATGTAATCACTCTCTTCCACGGCACAAGGGCACCTGCATTGAGCATCCGGCAGTACATTGACCGCATTTTCAAGTACTCGGGCTGCAGCCCTTCCTGCTTTGTTGTTGCCTACATATATTTGGAGAAGCTCCTTGAGCAGATGGATGTTTTGTCTAACTTCGCTCAACGCTCACCGGCTTATAATTACCAGCGTCATGTTGGCTGCAAAGTACGTTGACGATGAGTAAGTACTCGGATTTATGTTGCTGCATGTGGTTTTACTTTAATGTTGATCGTGAATCTGTGAACGCACATCTGATAACTCTACTTTAAATCTGCCCGTTTTACTGGATATCAGATACATTCCCCTTTTACAGTCTGCGCTATTGGTAGCGAATAATCCATGTTGATCATGAACGCTCATGAAATCTGTAATTGTACATTTCAGAATATTACATGGTGGAAGGTTGCACTGTTCAACAAAATCCGCCAATTTTAGCAGCGGATATTTCTTTATACCCAAGCCTCTTTTACGTTCTCCATTAGCGCGGCGGCGGATAATCCACTCTGATGGACTCGTTGAATCGAAGCTCAAATTTGCAACCAAACCATCCATTGTAGTGTGGTGTGCGGCTACAGATACAATAGTGAGATCGTCTACCAGCAATGTTATGTACGCGACGTCTCTTATCAATTAGTAGATCGATCGTAACATTTTTCAATCGGCTAATCTCACTAGATGCATCAGGTGATTCATCCTCTCATTTTCATGCATCTAGTGAGGATTGGGCAGTTTAGGGCTCCCACTTACTTTATTTCTGTATTGGTTTCCTTCGTCTTCTTCCTCACAATTCGGAGAATGTCATACGTTCAATGCACAGGTGATACAACAACGTTTACTATGCCAAAGTTGGAGGAATAAGCATTGCAGAGATGAACAGATTGGAGATGAAATTCCTGGTGGGTGTGGATTTCAGACTACATGTACCGGTAGAGATGTTTGATTATTACTGTACGAATCTGGAAGAGGAAGCTGCGGGAAGAGGCCAGATCGAGCGATCAAGTCGAATATGTGGACTCGGAAGAAGCTGGTCCAGCAAAGATGGAGCCAGTTGTTCCCCCACAATGGCAGGATACAATTGCCGAGCCTTATAAAAACCATTGGCAGGGTAAAGATGGAGAGCCACACAAAAGGTAAAATGGGCAGATTGACTTGTGCGTAAGCGTACTCTTCGGCACTCTCATTTCACTGATCAGAAGTTTAAGTGCCAAACTTTTCATTTATTATAAACAGGAAAGAATGCCGATGCTCAAACTTATTTGCCAAAGCAGAGACTGCCTATTTTCTAGTTGATTTCCACGTTTATGAGCACATATCTTTAGCCAATTGCACCAAAAAAGAACTCTTTGGTGGATTAAAATTTAACTCTGTACCGTACAGTCGCACCCTTTTGGTGGCAAAAGCTGGTTGGCATACAGCCCAAGTGTTTAAATGATTGTTCTGCTTACTCCAAAGACTTGGTAGAAACTACCACCTCTAACCCACCGCCACCCGCCAACACCAAACCCCCAAAAGAGAAAACAAGAGAGGATATTGTTGGAGATCCTGCAGGTGATGAGTCTCTGAGGTAATTAATTTGCATTGTGCGTAAAGTTCACGCCGAAAGATCAAAATGCAAAACATTTTTGGAACAGTTCTACTACACGAGAACTCATCTCATTTTAAGGAAGCATTTAATTTCACTAATCGTGGAAGTAAACCCTAAATGACAAGCAGCTAAATACAGGAAATTCTCAAGGGGTGATAATTGAACTGGCAATTGCAATTTCTCTACAGAAAACACATATACCATTTTGAGAAACACGACACACTGGGTATCCCCAAGTTGAAGCCCGGCACATAGTCGGTTCTGACTCGAGTGGTGTGAGAGTTGCCGAGCCCTTTCCGTTTTAACTTGACGAATTCTTCCTTGCAGCATAAACACGGGAAGCTGCCAGTCCAACAATAGCTACTGCAGCTCCAACTGCAATGTCAAAAGAAGACATACATATTAAAAGAAGATAGAATGAAGATGATTGTGAGAGTTGTTTCATGGTCAACTCGCAAGACGACATTTGTTCAAAACGAGCCTTTGATCCCATAAATAAAGGTTAAGCGCATCAAAAGAGCTGCCTCCATATGTGGCCTACTGAGCCCATATCTTCTGATTGTATGAACCTTTGAGCCCACACAACCTTCTTAAAGACATCCTATGGATCTCTAACCTAAATATTGGTGCTAAATGGATTCTGATGCTACTACTTTCTTAAAATCGAGCGGACACTGGCCCCACCTGTGCCTACTGATCTGCAAACATTAAGGTAGCCTAGGAATATACAAGTTATAAGCTTGATACCACTTCGAACAATGTTGTGTTGATCCCGGCCCCAGTCCTAAGATTTCATTTACTGTGGCTGGTTCAAGCATACCTGATACAACCATGAGAGAGCGGTTTATAAGCCTGTTGTACTGCCTGCGGCTTCTTCCAGCTTCTGTTTCAGGAATGTTCAAATGAGGGTGCTCTGCTGCAGTTGCAATCCTCCGAAATAAACTATTGAAATCTCCCAACTTTGCACTGACGGGTACAGGAGCCTCTATACCCATATCCTGAGTAACCTAAAAAAACAAAATAGCGGTACTTGTTATTGGAGAGGAAGTTATGTATAGCTCCCCAAATCGAGCATACAAAACGAACCGCAACACTTTAGTGCAAAATTAACACTTTTAGCCAGTTCCTCCAACACTATTTACTTGGTTCCAGCATAAACGAGTGCAAAAAAGAGGGGGGGGGGGGAGAGGAAAAGAGAGGGAGGGAGAGGAAGGGGGGGTGTTGGAGGGGGTTGGAGAGAGAGAGAGAGATTCGATCTTCTTAATTACTCTAAACCCGCTTTAAAAAAAAATGCATGAAGTTGCAGTACATTAGCAACTCATTGATGCTTCATCTGACCTTGTAGCCACTGCTGGAGTGTACGCATATTCAAGAATATTGTAACCTTTGATAAAGATACGTACCCTTGTTGCATCTTGTATTGCAGTCTCAAATGGGTCCAGATCATCTTTAGCTGCAACCATCAAGCAAGGAACCTCATAGCCAGTTATTTCACCTTGACTAGCAACATCCACAAGCAGTTTGGTTGCTCTCTTCCACGAGGACTCATCAGAACTGGAAAAGCATTATTGCAAAGTCATTCAACATGAGAATATTGTGGCTAGAATTGCAAACTTAAAAATATACATTGGTGCAGCTTATAAACAATTGTCAGATAACATTAGACACACCTTGCAATAAGAGAATGATAAATAAGTAGAGGAGAAGAGTTCTTTATGTATCGTTCGCTCTTAAAACTAATACTGGAGCATATAGGTGCGTCAATCAACTCATATATAACCGGTCTTCCTAGTAACCAACATATTTCAACTCAGAGACGAAGACCACAAGTTAAGAAAGTTCGAAAATAAGAGAACTGTTTCTGAAACCGACCACCTACAACTTTCACAAAAATATTTAATGATTCATAAAGAAATTTGGTTTTTTTTCTTTCTTTTTGTGTGTGTGTGTGTGTGGGGTGGGGGGT
The DNA here is from genome assembly GCA_033070095.1 of Escallonia herrerae. NCBI lineage: Eukaryota > Viridiplantae > Streptophyta > Magnoliopsida > Escalloniales > Escalloniaceae > Escallonia > Escallonia herrerae. The sequence continues at coordinate 112,314 of JAVXUP010002600.1, read as the reverse complement.
TGTAAAATCTTCCCAACCCAACGCGAATTAAAACAGTAAGGATATTAATACTGGCGCTCAGTTCCTACTTCCTTGGTCTATCAACCTGTAAGATGTCCCTCTCTGCCTAATATGCTTTTCATACTTAAATTCAAATCTGCATTTCAACTTTTATGTTAATGTCTTTTTTCTTCACATTTTTTCCTTTTTAGTATTTCTCTTTTATGTCCCTCTTAAGATATGTAATGGATCGTAAAACATAGGCTGTGGAAAAATTACTGAAGAGGCCAGGTAGAGAATCATAAAGCAACTTTTGCCCTTTTTTTTTTATTTTTCGTCGGCATGGCACGCCCTCATTCCTTTCTTTCGGATGTATCAAATTTTGCTGTAATTTCTGTTTTGAAGTGAAAGAAAGCAAACTAAGTTTAATTAACTGAATCTCCTTTTTTGGAATATTTCTTCTTCTAAAAATTTCTGAAGAAAGGATCCATTTTACATTATTCAAGGATCTTTCAAGTGTCATATTAACAAGAAGACCGGTGTTTTTCTTCAGTGGAAAATTGAATCCAAAGATCACAATAACACTTGTAGGTACCTGTCATATACAAAGACTGCTATGTCACATGCTGCCAAAGCATCCTTTCTAGACAGCAGCATTTTAACTCCATCCTCAGGAATCTCCCGCAAAACAAGAGTTTTCCTAGTTCCCTATCAACACAACATATTACTTACTAAGCATGATCCTTCCGTAACAAAATAACAGAAAGTGGACGAAAGCATGCAATGAAATTAAAGAACATACAGGGGAACTCACTTAGCACAAAGGAACTACTGAAGGAAGAGAGAGTGCCACTTCGCAATTTATACAAGTGTACTCGACGTAATTACGTAGACATAGAACTCAATCATACAAGATTTATATGCGTATATTGCGTATAGAGAGAGAGAGAGAGAGAGAGAATAGTGTTTGGGTTAAATGAGGACCATCCCATGTCCCCTTCTGCTTGTCCCTTCACCTCCTGGTCTTGGCACGCAAAGCACAAGCCCTCTCATCTTTCTCACAAAGCGTAGTGTTTGAATTTAAAGTGGACCGTCTGAAGTGCCCCTCCACCCTTCACCTCCCTGCCTTGACACATGAAGCACAAGCCCTCTCATCTGTATCAATTTACAGCTCCCCAACCAAGTTGAAGCAGCAAAAATGAAATTGTAACTTTCCTCAAGACAGCAAAAGTGTTATATGTGTAGTGTTTGACCTTAAACAATGACAAAAAAACGCGCCCCATGCTTCCCTTTCAAAAACCTATGTCCCTCACCTCCCTGCCTTGGCATGTGAACCATAACCCTGAAGTTGAAACAGGAGCTCCGCAATTACCTTCACTTTGCCTCTCATTAATTTGCCAAGAGCTCCACAGTTATGCTGAAACAGTGTGTCACCAGCCAGCACAGACAAATAATGCAGCCCATTAGCAATAAAATTATATTGTCTACATCGGCAGACAAGAACTTCCTTGTGCATTTCAGATAGCAATTAATTTCAAATACACAGCGCACTGGCATCGGTTAGCACGAACCTTACTGAATCAACTTCCGTCCGAAAAATAACGATAAGTTCAGAAAAGGACGACCTTGCTGGCAAGTCTGGAGAATGGCACATCGCCTCAACGGCTAAAATAAGAAGTATCGGAGAACAGTGCAGAGATGGTCGTATATTAGCCTTCAAGATCTCGCCAATATTGACAGAAACCACACTCGATTCAACCTCTCAGCTTCCAAAATACAAACAAGATCTGTTCTAACCAACTTTCACTTCCCCCAAAATTTTCTTCTCAAAACCGACCACACCAAGCTCACCCACGTGCAGTCTTCCCCTCCTTCAGTTCTCAAAAGAAAAAGACACTGAAGAGACCTTGCTTATAATGTAAAAAGATCTTCCAACTAAACTAATAAATTACCTTTCTTTTCATATTGCCTCATCTGCCTCTTGCACCAATAATCAAGAAACAGCTCTTGTTGAAACAGAAGCCAAAGAAATGGACTTGAGTGACTTGAAAATTGGTTGGCCAAAATTTTAATGTTCACTATCCACAAAATCTACTCACCTAAAGCCGATGTCTTCCAAATAGCGTTACATGGAGAAGTTCGATCTGGATGGGTAGACAGGTACAAACCTATTTGTGTCCACTGGTAAAGGATTTGGCTAAAATGAATCATCTTTACCACTTTAGGTAGCAAAAGTTGCAGACTAACAAATAAGAGGAACTTCACTTCAGACATGAAGGCTGGTGAAAAATCACAAATATCTATTCAGCACAAAAACTAATTACTGCCTCATGAAAACACGACTCGCAAGCTCTATGCCTCAAGTGATAAGCTTGGTGAATCTGCCCCCTAAGTTTTAGCCCTTGTCAGTCCGACTTGTTATGTGTTTATAACTGTCATACACATGCACTATAACTCTTACCATTTCTTAGCTTTAACCCAAGATACATACTGAAATATTAGATATCTAAAGTATAGCATATTCGTTTTGCTTAACAATATTTCCCCATTTTTCCACTCATATATGTGTGTTTGGTTTATAGACTATTATGAGATATGGCCAGATGGTTTAAAATCCGACGGCCATGTGCCTTTTGGCACCTGTGGAATAGAAAGAGTGTGATGTAGGGAGAAAGTCTGAGAAAATACACATAGTTCCAAAGTTATAAGCTGCATTACGCTTAATACAATGCCACATACCCCAGGTGGATCGACAGCATTGACTGCATAATGGTCCTCAGTGGTTGAAACATGAATATCAGCAAAAGGCCTGCATGTTGATTGAGAAAGAGTGCATGCTGTAAGAACCAATTATCGTCAAAAGGGGACAGGGTCCCAAGTAATAGTATTTTTAAATGTCATCATTGATGGATTCAAAAGCAACACCTTCCAATAAACGCATTCAATAATGCAGACTTTCCAGACTGATGCCGCCCAAAAACAAAACACTGTAAAACGTTTCTTTCTGTCTGCTGCTTTCTACGATCCGTACGTCTTTTCCTAGTGACACGGATAGCAGAAGAAGGATCACCAGGATACCCAATATATATCAGATTCTCCACACTACGAATAGGATCTAGAAGTGTCATAAGGGCCCACTGCAGCATACCACAAATGTGTCAAACAAGTAAATCACCTGAAAGACTAACATAATTCGACATCCATAAATGCATAATTTTTATCCAGTGAGAACATGTAAAAAGACTTGCTAGAAACATTTGATGCCCTGCATTGCAAGCTTCCCTTGACAAATCATTTATGCAATCAGCGAAGCAAGCAAGCAGACAATGCAGAGGGTCACTAAAATAGGAACGAAGTTCACTTAAGTTAATCACTTTCCCATCTACTGTAAGAGTACAAAGAAAGTTCACATAAGTTCAGCATTCATGACCCAAAGGTCTTCCCTCTTTAAAGTGTGTTAATGGATAAACCGGATGGGAAGTGGTATAGATTAGCACAACAACGCGTACAGCCAAAAGGAAAAGCCTTGATGGAAAACATAGCCAAATGATAGCTAGTGCAAGGTGCTATGTGGTCACCTCTTTATCCAGCTCTCGATAAAGAAAAAGATTATTTGCTGATACTGATCATGTTTTGTATCACATATAAATTGAACTGTCAACCTTTTCATGACTAAGAGCCACAATCACACCATCACATGCAAATGCATGTTATATGAGGCCCGGAAATGCATACGTCAACAGAAAAAAGATTAGGGCGCACATACCTCTGACAAAAAACCATCAAGTGAGAGCCCCCCCAAGGCATTTTTATCTGCAGCATCCTCATATGGAGCTTCAATCCAAGGACTAAATTCCAAAAAATAACGGCGTCAATGGCACTATGAGGAAAAAACCATAGTTGCAAGTATACAGTACAAAAGCTACAGAGCCTGCAAGTTGATAGGTTCAAAAGATGGTTGATGTGTGTATTTCCTTACAACTCTATACAATATAGTATGTGGTGGATTGCCAGCTTGGACTAGGGCTGGAAATACAGAACAACTACTTATACAACTTTTCTCACGCCATCCTCGAAGAGGCACAATGCGCTTTATTTTGTATCCTTTTAAGCGCCATGCTTACAAATAACATAGCATTGAACTCCACAGTCATGTACATGAGTAGACAGCTGGTGTAAAATTAGTTGCAGAACATGAATCGTCAGAAATTATGAGCGAGGGTTCCCACACCACATATGGTCAGATAAGTGGGCATAGATTTGTTCAGCAAGACTCTAAGCACTAAAAAGTGCCTGATTACTACAGGAAAAGCATTTTGACCCAATATATGAGATATTCAAAGTTAGTAACAATAGAGGGATCCAGCTTGTGGGTCATGCTATAGTGCCTTGGGACACAGACAAAAATATCTGAGGATCAAATCGGCTTTTTAAGCTGGAGGATCCACTGCTTCTATATTAAACAATTAATGGAAGACTAAGAGAACACGAAGTATATTCACATAAAGATTCACAGATTTGAAAAAGTTACATAGTCGGTTCTGGGGAAAAAGGACTGCCCGAAATCATTAATCAAGGGCTATCATGCAGAATTTCCTACTTTCAAAACCACAAAAGGTGCGACCAACAATATTCAAACTACAGACAAGTTTTGGGTAGCTATTTGCTTCGGGCGTGAATGAGCACATAAGATAGAGCGCAGATGTGCTATCAACTGGTAATACTAGAATAGGATTAAATGCTAAATTAGAGGTATCAAGAGGTGCTCTAGAATTTGGTGCCAATCAAGTCAACCAGTAATTCCAGCAAATTTCGCAAGGTGCAGGAATCCTTTCAATGCTTCAGTCTTTTTGGTTTTTATTTTTCTGAAGGAAAAATCTGTTAGAAAACCTGTCGAAGGGGGAATCCAACAACACAGGGTATGTAGGGGTGCAAACAAACGAGTACTCGGCTCGTTAAGGCAAGATCGTACTCGTATTCGTTTATCTTGAGGAGGTTCAAGCTCAGCACATGTTCGTCACGAGCTCAAATTTCATGCTCCAACTTGGACTCTCCAAGTACAGATGTAAACGAGCTTTACTCACCTTGGCTCGAATTGGGGAAAAAATTGGTGGAAGCCCTAATTTCAAAAAATCATGAAAGTAAATCAGATAATCTACTGTAAGGCAAATCTCTAGGTCTTGGAAATCAATGGGAGTCTTCTGGAATTGAATGGGAACCAAACTTCTTGTTCTTCGCCGGCAGCGGAAATGACAAGCATCTAATGATTAGAGGAGGGTGTGTCGTCTATGGAGGCAGCAGTGGCGGCAGGGGCAACAGTGGCAATGACGGAGATGAATATTTGGGATTGCGCCATTAGGGCTTTGGAAGTTTAAACGACATTTGACCCTTAATGAATGAATGTAACAGGTTAATGGGTATGGGTATAACTGTCAAAAAAAGTAAGGGAGCTGGCTAGATGTCACATAAGAGGGGGGGGGGGGGATGTTAGCTTTTCCCATGTATTCATAAATATATATACATGTCTATGCAATAATTTTGAATATTAAATGAGCTCTAGCCTCTAATGTTCACAAATATTAAGAGCTGAGTTTTCGTGTGCTCATATTCTGCTCGATTATTTCACGAGCCCTAATTTCATGCTCAAACTCGGATCACTTACTAATTGAACGATCACAAACGAGCTTCATACGAACGAACACGAGCTTTGTTCACAAAAAGCTCGGTTCACTTGCAACCCCATGGGTATGTCAAGGAAATAGGTAAAACAAAACATAAAAAAACCAAGAAACTAACCAAGGCTGTCAAGAAAATCCAAGGATTTTCCATCAACGCAATAAACTCTTAAAAATGGACCGATTGTTTCTTTAGTTCCAAGCATATATAACAATAGTAATTTCGTTACACTAACTGAAGAAGAGCGGCTTCTTTGATTAAGAAAGACACAACGATACAAAGGAACAAACATGATGCCAATAAACAAAGCTACCGCACCTTTCTGGGGTAGTAGAGAAAAGGTCCTCAAGCTCGACCGGTCGGAGGGCACCATCCTGACAAAAGTACGAACATATTCTAAGATTTTGCGAGTTTCACTCTTTCTTTTTTCAGTTGGTTTGTGGGTTGGGGGGGGGGGTGCAGGGGCGGGGGGATTCAGCATTAAATCAAAAGAAACTTAATAGCCATAATCTTGGGGTGTCCATGTTCATGTAACCAAACTTGCCTTCCAAAAACTTTACCAATTTTAGACATACGAAACTATTTATGTATCCTAACCTACACAATGCTATAAACCTGACCTCCTAACTAAGCATGGTTCAAACTTCAAAGAATCGGCCTTTATGCTGAAAAATCGGTATATTGGTTCGGCTTCGCCAGTCAACGAACCAGAACCTTTACCCAATTCAATCATGTAGCCATATCACATGTATCGGGCTTGTATTGCCCAAAAATCGGTTGTTTCGGAAAGATATTGGTCATAACAGTATAATAACGACAATACAACGACGTTATCTCGGAGGTAGAAAGAACCATCGCGTCAAAATATGGTGATTTTCTCATTTATCAGAAAGGTCTGTTGTCAAAATCTCCCTTTCTTTTCTTTGTGCAATTTTTTTTCCCCCCAATTTGATTCCTTACATTAATTTTGACCACTCAATACAAGAATCAGCTGACTTTGGCGCTTCAAATGGTTGAAATTATGATTTTTTGGGACAGCTACGTATGTTAATAATATCATATAAGATAATGAAATACGTTCCAAGATTGAACTAGTTATGCTAAAATTCTTGGACAGTTATATGAGGTGAACAAAAAGGTACAACATAGCCATAAACACTTGCAGTCTATGCAATTTGTTGTTGTACCTCATGCTTCATGGTACTTATTGTACAATAAGCTGCAGATGTTGCACTTTATAAAACAGTTTGTTCAACAAAACTCTAATATTCAGAAACAAAACATTGCCGATATTCTATATAGCCAAATTTTTTCTTTACGAACTAAACAATTATGATAAGAAAAAGTTCTCCATTCAGTCTAATTTCCACAATGTCATATATATGAAATGATGTAGTTCCTAATTTATAATTCATCTCGACATTCTAATTGGTTTAAAACTTCTCCATGATTTTAATATTTTTTGGCTTCCAGCCTAAAATCCAATAAATTAACCTAACCCATGCGACTATTCGATAAATAATGGGACTAGTAGTACAAGTACAACAAGCATAGTTTACAGCATAAAACCGAACAAGAAAGATTAAACTACACGTGAACAACCCCTGATCTTCAAACAAGTTTTACAACTCCTAAGAAAAACTTCAACAAATCTTTTTGAAATAAAGTTCTTACCAGGAATCAGCTACCAAGCGCAAAAGCATAGCTAGTCTAGAATGTAAGAAATGACAAGCAGAAGAAAAACTTTCCCAAAACAAATTAATCGAACCATATCGTGTGTTTAAAAGAACCCTAAACACGCGAATTTGCGCTAAGACATAATTTCGAGGAGGTATTGATTTAGAGCACTATAAAGGAGAACAAACATACCCCGTCAATGTCAAACATGTTGAAGGCAGTTTTGAGGTATTCCACAGCTTCATTAGTCAACTCTACACTCTACAGAAATGACAACATAATTTTAGCATTTAGCAGTTTCAAAGAGAGCAAAATGATTGTTGCGGTGGTGATTTGTACATATGATTAACCTTCCAATTAGTACGCATGTCTCGCATGGTACATTCTATCCTTCACAAGCTAAAATTTGCGGAAGAATCAGACATGACCCTAGCCGATTGCATCAAGAAGCCATTACCTGATCAGGAGCTCTTTTAACTGGAGGAGGAAGCTGATCATCAACAAGTCTGATATCATTATTATAACCAAATTTACGCAGAACAGTCCATGTTGTCTCAAGGCGACCCTTTTCTATAAACAGGGCATGAAGAAAGAGAAATCCAGTCAAAGTAAGACCGAGATCATTGACGCCTTCAGGCAGTTTTTCTTCCACAACCCTCTTAACATCCACTATTTCAGAAGGTTGTAATGGAGCATTGAAACACTTGACCTGTTTAAAAGCACACAAACTATTTAGAATCCCGATCGTAACATATGACCTCGACTTATCATTTTACTAACGGAACTAAACTCGTGTATTAAACCAGTACATGGAAAGAAAAAAGGAGGCTCTGGAGACCTGAAAATCGTTTAACTCTGCATCGCTGAGTGCACCATCCTTGTCATGATCACAGAGAATAAATATGCGTTTCAAAGCCCTAACACATCGGGGCTTCAAAGTTTGTGACTCCTGATCAAAGAGCGGAGCTGTGGGATGAAGAACTGCTTTCTGGGCATAATAAAAAACCTCAGGGATCTGCAAAATAGAAAGTTCTGCATTTTATATTCTTGACGGTGGCTCCTCAACCTCAATTTCCAACAACAAAGCCAAACGGATGACATATATAATACCAAGAAAATTGTTCATAGTGAGATGCTGATTACCACAGATCCAACAAAAGAGTGTTAATGGTTACCTGGATATGATTAAATGCAGAACACTCTATACAAGTTTCAATTTCCCGGAATTGTTGCATAATAGGCGACATCACCTGCTCCAAGGTAATAGGTTGCTGCTCATCCCTTAAATCAAGCTTACAACCCACCACTATAACCGGCACCCTAACCTGCTCAAACATAGACATTAATATTTAGGAGAAAAGTAAGAAGGCCTTCGGTGGGAACTACAAATTTTCTGTTAGCCTTAAGAGGACAGTTCTCTAGCTTTTTGAGTTGATTAAAGAAAGGCATTTACATTTAACAAACATGCCTACATGTACAAACCTCTAATCGTCGAAGTTCAGGAAGCCAGAAAGTACTTAATCGATCAAGAGTCGCCGGCTGATCACACGCGTAAGTAAGCACAACTGCATCAGCTTGCTTCAGATCTTCAGCGAGTCTACCTCTATTCTCTAAACTGTAGAAATGCAACAAAGCATAAAATCCAATCCAAATTAGATGAAAAAAGAAAATAACCGCAAAACAACTCACAATACGTATAGTAAACGCCATGTACAATTCCCTTGTAAGCATACAATATTCGCAAACAAAAGTGTACTAAGAACATACCCCCTTACAAAAACCACACAAAAAGCAAAAGTATACATGTGCCTACAAACATCCATGCGTGTAAATAAGCACAAGACACACAATAACGAAATTGAACTTAAAGATCTCTCTCGCAAGCACAACACCACTTACAAAACATATCTCTACATACAAATACTGCCTCGTTCCATTCAATTGTCCCCATTTGACTTTTTTGTGATTTCCTAGGATAGATTTAGTACATGCACGTGTTGACTTCAATCATTGTTCTTACCCTTGCTTGACTAGCCAAAACGCTACTTATCTAATCTAAGATTGCTATTTGAGTTCAATTTGGTGTTGACATAATCACATGGTACTACATCTGTCTTTGGTATTCGCAACACAGCAAAACACACACCCCGGAATGAATTAGACCTGTATAGCACAACCTATGCAAAAGTGAGCTGAGGTGTAGCAAACGCACACGAATGCATGGGTAAACGTACAAAAGACAAGCATGATATTTAGTGCATACAGTTCAATTCCCGCAAAACTGAACTGACATTTGTGAAGAGCACATACATACACGGATACGTCAAATGTAGACATACCTAGAAGATGTGTCTATGACGGTGACGGGGACTCGGTCGGGGTACATGTCGTCGGGCATCCGCGTCGGCGGGAGCACGGGGGGAACGTTGGTCGGAAAGGTATCGGTGGCGGCGGTGACGATGAGGCTCGACTTGCCGGTGCCGCGGTCGCCGGCGACGACGATGCGGACGCCGCCTGACTTGGCATTACCGGCGGAGCTGCTGCCTCCGGCCATTCAGAATCGAAGCCCTAGCTAACGGAGATTGTGGATTGGTCGATTTTGACAGCTAGAACCCTAACGAGCTGTCGACGGTGAGTTGAGTAGAGCTATTTTGCGGGAGGATTTATGGTAAAAATGGGCCACCGAATCTTAAGGAAGGGGGCGGTGGTGGCTTGGGAAAGACGGTATAATGAGTGTTTTTGTGCAGAGCTGAGCGCTTGCCGCTTGTTCTACCGAGGGTTTGGGGTAGGTGATTTTTTCATGATTGTGATCGTGCGGTTAGGAGGCAGGAAGGATGTAGTCCTGCCGGAACACCTGAATTTTCCTTTAAATTTTTTGGTTTCTCTTTTTCTTTTCCTTTTTCTTTTCTTTTTTTTTTTTTTTACTTATCAACTTAGGTGTTTTACCAAATTAATTCTTGTCCAGGCCACGTTTCGATGTGAAAAGATATACGATATTTGCTTAGCAGCTTTATAGGAGAAATTCAAACTTTGGTTTGGCACAAGATCACCGTTGTACTTTTTTATCGAACAAACAATTTAACTCACTAAAAAAAATTAAATGCAAAACACGCTCAATCCCTTATGTTATCCCCCAAGACGACTTACCTAAATTCATCTGAAGTACTTGGTACTATTTCAAAGTTTGTCACAGGTATTAGATTTCTAAAGAATTTGTCTCCGGATGTTTCATTGAATTGGATTTATAAATGCTACCTTGGTTTTCTATTGTCATCATAATTATAACGCTTTAAATTTCGTGACAGAGTATTAATGAAAAAATAAAGTAGGTATTTTCAAAAAAAAATTGATATTTTTGTTTAGAATTTAAAAACTGAAAGACTAAAATTAGATTTATCTTTGGGCATTTGATGTAAGCTTGATTTAACATTTGATTCAAATGAGAACCATAAATATTGTTTAAAATATTAAAGTCATTAACCCAGTCAAGAAATTACATGTGACGATTCACAAAATTTATTTACTTGAATTGACAAAAGCATCCCTTTCTAATCCCCTTCATGTCTGCTGTCCCCTTTCCAGTTTCCAGTTTTCTGTTCCAAGGCATGTAGATGTGTCAGGCGTCAAAGTCAACATAGTCATGTTCCAAGGCAAAGCCCCAGCAATAAAGAAAGAAACTGTAAGGTTTTCAGCATATAAGGCCCGTTTGACAAAAAAAATTTCCCTCTTTTTTTTTCAGTTTTAAAAACTGAAAAAAAAAGAGCGTTTGGTAATTATTTTTTTTTCAATTTAAAAAATCAGTTTTTAAATTGCAGAGTAAAAAAAAAAACTCCAAAAACTGGTTTTTTTTTTCACTTTTGATTTTTTTTTTCGGCCACCACCACCACCCTCCCACCGCCGGCAGCCACCTCAGGCGACCACTGCCGGCCGCCGGCAGCCACCTCCGGCCGTCGGCGACCACCGCCGGAGACTGCCGGCAGCCACCTCCGGCCGCCGGCGACCACCGCCGGAGACGGCCGGCAGCTACCTCCGGCCGCCGGCCACCACCGCCGGTGACTGCCGGCTGCCACCTCCGGCCGCCGGCCACCACCGCCGGAGACTGCCGGCAGCTACCTCCGGCCGCCGGCCACCACCGCCGGTGACTGCCGGCAGCCACCTTCGGCCGTCGGCCACCACCACCACCACCGTCGACCACCGCTACGCCCCACCACCGCCACCGCAAACCACCAAAAAAAAAAGTCAAAATAAAAAGGGTTACCAAACACAAAAAAAAAAACCTCAAAAAAAAAGGGGTTATCAAACACCCACTTGTTTTTATAAAAAAAAAAATTAAGCTGCTCTTTAAAAACTGAAAACCAAAAAAAAAAATTTGTCAAACGAAGCCTTACATGAAACTTTCGTTATTGTAGTTGAGGATTTGAAAGTACCTTGAATGAAATTTATTATTTGATAACTATAACAAAAAACTAAAAAATAATTAAATCTCAAAGAAACTCGAAAAGGGATTTTGGGGACCAAAATTCTCGGATGAGATATATCTTTCACAATTCAAGTCTTCTTTTGTACAATATTTCTTTTTACTTTTTTAAACCGTTCGTCACTCTCTCTCTTCCTTCTTCTTCTTCTTTTTACTTCCAACCATCTATTTGTCGTCTTTAACTTCAGTAATTCATTCATAAATTTCATAACCAAACACCATTATACAACATCCATCCGCAAGAATTGTCAAGCATTAAATTTCATAAATTTCTAAAAATTCTAATATGTAAAGGATCTTAAAATGATGAATTTCTAACTTCGTGGTACTTTAAGTAAACACACTCTTAAGGAATTTATTTTTGTCTGAATGTCAGGTAATCAAATTTAAAGTTAGCTCATTTTAAGAAGTACGTCAGGAAACATTATTCATTCGAAGAAGGAACTTCTCCTTTCATACCGGGGCTTTTAGGGCCGTACGTTTACAATAACGTAGGGGGCCTTAGTATCTCAATGATCCTTCAATCGTACATTGGATATCGTGCGCATATGTGGCTAAAGGAAAATGTGTGGCACACTGAGGATAGATACATTTGAATGGGTTGAATAGTAAAATGAATGAGTTATACACGTGCTCTTGAAAAGGAAAGTTCAAAGGATTAAAATTTTTGAAGAAAAGTTAAAAAAAATTTAGTTTGTTGAGCGATAGTTAAATGATTATTAACATAGTCAGTGACAATTCTTCTAACACTTTCAACTATTAATTGAAAGCTGCAAAAGACATTGATTGTCGATATATGGAATTTTCAGTGTACTTATCTTTTTACAACAAGGGTAGGAGTCAACTTTTTTCCAAGTTGAAAATGGTAATAAGGAAAATATGTTAGGGGAGTGTGAGAAAATATCAAGGAATTACTGAATTATACGGGCTTTTCCAATAAAAAGGTACTTGTATTTGTCGTACATCCTTTCCAACGATTTGAAACACATAAATAGTGTACATTTTTGTTATCAAGATATAGAGTTAAGTACTCGATTGACCATGTACTGTTAGGCAAATTTAATTTTCATCACTGGACATCATGTGTCAAAGTGACCGCTAAATTATTAAATTAGTTTCAATCAAGTCACTCCATCAAATTATCCTTGTCGTCGCTCGATTAAGACTATTTAGTCAGAGGCATTTATGTCTTTTACCATCTTCTTTCTTTCCCTCTTCTTTCTCTTTTTCTTTCCTTCTTCTTTCTCTATTTCCCCCTCTTTCTTCTTTCCCTCTCCGTCTCACACCCACTGTCACACATAAACTCCCCCCTCCACACACACACACACAGTCACACGTGTGTGTATGACTGTGTCGGGGGGTAGGGTGGGGGAGTTTGTATGTGACAGTATGCGTGAAACGGAGAGGAAAAGAAGAAAGAGAGAGGGAAGAGAAAAAGTGTATCTGACGGTTTGCGTGACTCTGTGTGTGTATGTGTGGATGGGTGTGTGTGTTAGACAGTGTTCATGTGCATGTCGCGCATGTGACTCTGCTTGTGGGGTAGGGGAGTTTGTGTGTGGTAGTGTGTATGAGACAAACAAGGAAAGACACGAAAGAGACAAAGGTGGGAAAGAGAAAAAAGCCTGTGTGATTGTGTGTGTGTGGGGTGTGTGCATGTGACTGCGTGTGTGACTGTTTATGTGTTGGATGGGGTGGGTGAGGGGAGGAGAGTTTTGTGTGTGACAATATGTCTGAGAGAGAGAGAACTGTGTGCGTGTGTGACAGTGCGTGTGCGTGCGCGGGCGTGTGTGTGTGTGTGTGACAACATGTGTTAATGAGTGTGACACAATGTGTGCGTGTGTGTGCGCGCGCGTGTATGTGTGTGTGTTGGTGGGCATGATGATGTGTTTGTGGAGTGTGTGAAGAAGAAGAAAGAAAAAGGTGAAAAGTGAAAGGACGGTTTTACCCCTAAATTAACGTACTTAAATTGATATAAACTAATAGAGTGAATTAATTGAAACGATTTTCAAAATTATAAATCAATGTCCAGTGACTAAAGTTAAATTTGCCTAATAGTACAATGGTCAATCGAGTAGTTAACTCCAAGATTTATACACGCCACCTAATGCAAGCTTGAAAGCCATCTTTGATGCCATACATTTTACACCACAATCATAGACAAACATGCCATCATGAAACTAACTTTGAGTTGTTGATTTTAATGATCATTTGAAGAGTGTTTTTGTTACAATTTTTTATGCTCATCGTGTTACATTACAACCTCCTCGTTAATATAATTTGGAATGTTATTACCAGTGGAGGGACCTAGCCACAGCCTAGGAGAAAGATGTCCAAGTCGTTGAACAAACGGCTCGTATTCTTTTCTTTCTGTAAGAAGACATCCACTTATCCAACCACAGCAAGCACAGAAAAGTGTAAATTGCAACTCATTCGCCTATCATTGAAATTTGGAGTTGTCCACGTGCAACAAATTGAGAATTAAAAGTGTACACTCTAATGTCCTATGATATTGTTTTGATGATAAGTAGCGCAACGTTTTACTAATATGTTTACTTGTTTACAATATATACAAAGTTTTAGAGTACACGTGACACAACAAAACAAATGATGATCACAAATAGTTGGGAACAAGCTTAAATGCAAGATCACAATAACGATGGCTTGAAAATTGCTAAGATTGATTGAAGATGTTTAAAGCTCAACGAGCAATACCAAGCAATGGACAACAAGTCAATACAAGGATACAAGAAAGCCAAATGCTACCATAAGAATCTTGAAGAAGATTGGATGCACAATCCTTGAAAGAGAGCAATAAATGAATCAAGAAAGCCTTAAAGAACTAAATTGCACATGGAATACTTAGAGAATCATTAAAACATGATCATCACTAAAAATATACTTAAGATGCTCAATGTCATGAAAATTGAAAAGGTATTCAAAAGATTGGTTCATAAATTGCAAAAACATAAAGGTACATATTCTCATGTTGAGCTCAGTGTTATCAAAGGGCGCCTAGGCGCACTCCAGGCATCTCGCCTAGGGCTAGGCACAGCCCCTTCGAAAAGGCGCGCGCCTTACGTACCTACACGCAAGGCACAAGGCGGCGGTGGAGGCACAAACAAAAGGCCAAAAATTCTAATTTTTTTATTTTTGCATCATGGTGTCATCTCAACCGTTCATTATTTTTTATTCTTTATTTTATAACATAATAAAATTAATATCTAAACCACAGAAAAATCTAAAATTTCAAAATCCTAATCAATCGATTGTTGTATTGTTATTCATTGTGCTAGCATCCCATCTCCAATTGTTACTCTTTTTAAGTAAATATACTCCTTCACTTTACTTTATAGACAAAGAAGATGAAATAAAGGAGGAATTTCTATCAGACTAGAAGCCTATGATTCCCCTTTGAGGAAAAACATCCTTACTTTAGCCTTCGCTAATGATAAGGATGATTTTGTCATATTTAGTTAGCATCAACTACTTCTCATTACATCTGAAACTTTTTCTAGTGTTCAAAGTTTATTAAATTACCATATTTATTTGATTTTATTGGTTTAATGCACTAATATCTATTTATTTTTATTTTGCTCCTCACTTCGGAAAGACGTGTGCTTGCGCCTAGACTCCAGGGACCATTTGTGCCTTAGGTGCACCTGTGCCTTAGGTGCACCTGTGCCTTTAATAACTATGGTTGAGCTTAACATGAACTTTTACAGGACAATTCAGAGACCAAACCATGGTATTAAGGTGCATTTACATTATTGTGGTTTTTGGCTTTCAACTCTCAAAAACGAAAACTAAACCCTTAAACGAAAACAAACGTGTGTTTAGTAGCCAGTTTTTATTTTTAATCTATATTATTTTTTCCAAAATTTTTCCTTCAACCTTGGAATTGCCTTTTTCTTCTAATAGAACCCCTCTCGGCCATTTCTGAAGCACCACCGCCACTTAGCACTATCACCACCACCGTCCCGTAGTCAAATCACACACCACCACTACCAAGAAACTTTTAACAACTACTTAAGCAATCACCCAACTAAAAGCCACCATCAACTTGAGCACCATCTTTCACCACATCCATCACCCGGATCATAACCACTATTAAGTTCTGCAAGCATCAAATAGTTTAACACATGAAGACCATCTTCAATGGATTTGACATACCGTCATCGTGTTTTAGTGGTGAGTCGGTGGTGGTGGGCATGGTTGTGGTTGTTGTAGCGACGGATAATGATATTTTGGTGGTGATGGCAATAATGGTGATAGGTAGTGGGGGTAAATGAGGCGGATCTGGGCCGGTGGGCCACAAAAAATGACAATTGATTGAGGTCAAGGTTGTTAACAGCGCTTGGAGGCGACGACGAGGTAGATATGTGCATGGCCACGGTGGTTGGTTGAGATAGGGTTGTCGAACATGGTGGGATGACGATGGTGGGGCAGATATGTGGCTGGCAATATTGGTGGGGTGGTAGCGGTAGGTTGACATATGTGGCTGGCATTTAAAATGAGGTTTCATGCTACTCTTTTTAATCTGGTGATGCAATGCGTGTCTACGGTATCATATGAAGTGCTGGTAAACGGCACCCCATCAACACGTATCTAGCCAAAGTGTGGTATGAGGCAAGGGGACCCGTTATCACCTTATCTTTTCATTTTGTGCGAGGAAGGACTATCCGCAGCTTTTACTCATGCTCAAGATTCGCATGCGATTGTTGGTATCAAGGCTGGGAAAATGAGTCCACCCATAAATCATCTTTTCTTTGCCGATGATGCCATGATATTTACCAAAATTTCTCCGCAATTGATAAGGTGCATTAAATCTATCAGGGATCGATATTGCTCGGAATCCGGCCAACAAATAAATATCAGCAAGTCCTCTGTTACATTGAGCCCAAATGCCGTTTGACGAATAATAATCTAGTAGCACAGGGCTTGGGGTTCAAGCTGTCGACATCTTTTGGAACCTACATGGGAACCATGCTAGATTCTATTTCAAAGAAGAAAGACTTTTACCGAGACCTGATTGACATAGTCAAAAATCGATGTGCAAGTTGGAAAAGAGCTACTTCTAAATAAAGCAGGACATGCCATGCTAGTCAAATCTGTACTTCAATCTCTCCTCATTTACCATATGCTGGTATGTCTATTTCTCGTCCATGTATGCCAAAAGATTGATTCTCTGCTAGTAAATTTTTGGTGGTCAGGTAATGATAACCATAGAAGTATACATTGGATCAATTGGCATGCCTTATGCAGGCCAATGGATGTCGGTGGCCTGGGTTTCAAAGATACGAGGTTGTTTAATCTAGCGCTCCTATCCAAAACTGCATGGAGAATCATGGTTGACCCCGAATCTCTCTTTGCCTGGGTGATGCGTGGTAAGTACTATACCCGGCATAGTTTCCTATCTTCCCCGGCCAGGGGTAACTTCTCAAATGGATGGCGTGGCATTTTAAATGGAAGGATGAGCATATTATCCGGCCTTAGGTGGCAGGTTGGCAATGGAAGAAGTATTTCAATTTGGAACGATTTTTGGATCCCTTCAATTGGCCGCATTCCCTCGGCACCTGAGGGTATCTCTGCTTTGAATACTAATTTCATTAGTGACCTAATTTTGGATGGCATGTGGAATCAAATCAAGATTGCAGATTGTTTCACTCCTCCTATCGCTAATTCTATCCTCGCTATTCATATTCTATGCCTGGATTTTGATGACCAACTTGTCTGGGGAAAGGTGGTACATGGAGAGTTTACGGTATCTTCAGCATATAGTATGCTTTATACTGCAAAAGCTCTAGATTTAAATTCGAATAGGAAGCTACCTTGCCCTCCTTATCACTACAATGTAAAGATTTGGACTAGGCTATGGAGACTACCTCTGCCTTTAAAGATTTGCTTTTTGATCTGGCAGATTCTATGGGATCAGCTACCAATTTTATCGAACCTAAAAAAGATCAACATTCAACCGATCAATATCTGCCCTTTGTGCGAACATCACAGTGAAGATACATATCACCTTTTCTTGAAATGTCCCAGTGTTAGACCCATTTGGTTTGTTATACCTCTCGGAATCCATATTGATGACATCAACTATTCTGGAAGAGAATGGATTATTGCTTGGATTGGCTCCTTTTCTAGAAACACCAATGTCCTGGCAACCTTATATGTTTTTTGTCACTTTTTGGTTTATTTGGATACATAGAAATAATCTTGTTTTTCGAAACATACCTTTCAACCCTTTGGGTTATTATCCCACTATCCTCACCTACACAAATTCCATCAATTCTGGCTTATCTAGACTACCCACCTCTCCAAGATCTCTACCATAACCTAAAAGTCCCATAAATTTTCAACCCTGTAAACTAGTTTTACGTATAGGACCAACCATTGTTCATAGCTCCCCTACACCTTGCGTTGTTTAAATCCCCAAGTTGTTACCATGATCATTCATTCATGTTTTGATAATAAGCAGCTTAGAGCCAGTATTGGTTTATCTTGTTTCTCAAATAACTCTAAATGTGGTTCAGCAACTTTCTCAACCTTGTCGTCTGACAATTATACTGCTTTATCATCATGGTCTTCTGATAGCATCCTCATGGGCGCTTAAACATAAGTGTTTCCATATAAAGGATCTAACTGAGTCTTGTTTTCTCCTTAACCAGATGGCAAGTTCTGAGGATATATTAGATACGGTGGCCCCCATCATCTATGATTTTTGCTATAGTGTAATCGATTATCATCATTTTAGCATTGACAAGGCGGATCCCCATCTTTTGATGAAAGAAGCACAATCCCTTGCTATGTTTGCTTGTCAGGCCCGTACTACCGTCTACCAGGATTGGGTCGATGACAACGCGTGGAGATAGCCTCCTTTTGTTTTGCTGTGATGATTTATTCATAGATATGTGTGATGTGGGCTGTTTTATTCTATAGGTGCGTGTAGCCTATCTGTTTTAACTATTTGTATGTCTGTATGGCCCTAAGGCCAGATATTTCTTTTTATTATCAATGCAATTCTCTTATAAACCAAAAAAAGAAAAAGTGGCTTTTACCTTACGACAGTGGAAGACCTTGGATTAGCTGCTTCGTGGGAAATTTCAATTTTATCTCAGAAAACCATATTCTGTGCATTTTAAAATTTTTAGTACCCTACAATATGTATATTAATAGAAGGTGTAAGGAAATTTCAGCTTAATCAAGGGCATGATGCTCAATTAAATCA
This sequence comes from Escallonia herrerae, assembly GCA_033070095.1. Lineage (NCBI taxonomy): Eukaryota > Viridiplantae > Streptophyta > Magnoliopsida > Escalloniales > Escalloniaceae > Escallonia > Escallonia herrerae. The sequence goes on along the minus strand of JAVXUP010002600.1, from coordinate 93,277 downwards.
TCTAGGGACGGGTCTATGTATATGTCTATTACGGAGGATGAAATTTTGAAATCAAAATTAAAGATTTAGAGATGGGTAAAACCTAAAAAATTGGACTAAAAAATTGAAACTTACCAGCTCACTAATCAGAAGCTGAAGATAGCGCTTGGATCCTAGAAAATTCTGTTGGGATTTTGGAAAGAGAGCGAAAACTGGGTAGTGACCATTAATCTTCCCACGTATTGCCGATTGAAATGGTTCCGTCATCCGTGGGCTGCGATCTCTGTGGCCTGTCGGTGAGTGGGAAAAAAAACGACATAATGGAAAGAGTTACGGCTGAAGTCTCTGATAAATGAAATAGAAGGGCTGAACAATAGGTCTCCAAAGTCATCTTACTCTACCCTGGTTATCTAGCTAACCATTGTCAAGGTATATATTTTTTTATTTAATTCCTATATCCTTGGTTCGGTTTGGTTTAATTCCGGTTTGGAAATCCTGAACCTTGAACCGAACCGAATCGGCCTCCGTTTGAAAAAATCTCAAACCAAATCATTTAAGCTCATAAACGGTTCGGATTCGATAGGTCCGATTTCATCATTTGAACGGTTCGGATCAATTTTATCGGTTCGCTACTCACCCCTATATGCTATTCCTCAAATTTTTGCAAAAGGATCTAAAGATCAATTAACCAAAAGATAACTCTCAGATAACACTCAAATAGAGTCTTCCATTCTCATATTCCACTTGCTTGTATGTTGTTTTAAAATTAACCTGATATTAATGCGTATTTGCTTTTACAAATGTACAGTATTCAAATAAATTCATACATGAAATCATTGTTTTAAATTTGTGAAATTGATAGCATATGTCTTGCAGCCTATTTATGCTTGACTACTATGCTTATAAAGTTTGCTTAGCACAAAGTATTGATCATTCAATCTTCACTTGGTTTTGAGTTGACTTTCAGACATTGGACCGAGTGTTAAATGTTCTAACTTGACTTGGTTTTGAGTCAAAACATGTTCAAGCATTGGACTGGGTGTTAAAACACTGTATGATCGCATAATTATCAAGTGACTGAGGTTAATACTATTATCGGTTGCAGCCGACTGCCTAGTTGGCTCCAACGGATGGTCCATCGGCTGTAAGCAATAGTGGTTGCTGAGGTCATATGGATTCATTAATCGACCAAGGCCTTTGATTGTAATCGGTGGTGTTAAGATTTTTGTTTTTAAATCTTGTTTTGATCTCAAACATTATACTGACGTGATGGTTATACTTTGATTAGCTTATTGTACACATGGATGCACTAAAATTGATTTGTGTATATTGTGGAATATAGGTTACATGAATTTTTGCATAATTTTTCTCCATTCACATATTCGCCTTCTTCCTGGTGCATTATATGTATAACAATAATCAAAATAAAAACGAATTTCATGGGTTCAATTTACTTTAGTGCTTGGTTGTCACACAATTTGGACAAAATTTATTTTTGTCTTTTAGCATGTCAAGCTGTCTCGTTCATGGCATTTCCTTAGCATCCTACACAAATGTGCATCCGGATATTAGAGCACTTGAAAACTAATGGGTGTTAATGGTGCAGCTTGACCGACCGCCCCTACTAGCCACACTTGGTAGAGGGGGATGCGATCGGGATCGTTAAATCTTCTGGGAACATGCCGGTACAAACCATTACACTTAGGCGTACTAGATCTTTGTATTTGTATATCAGAAATGATCTAAGTCGTCCATTTAATGATGTTAATAATGTTGATGACCCCTAATTAGCTGGAAAAAGGGGGTTCCCCGCACTACCTATGGATTGACCCCCTTATTTGTGTCCATGAATACGACAAAATGTGTAGCAAATTTTTGGGAAAATTAAAAAAAAATGGGTTTTCTAGTTAAATATTTGGGGTTGATGGTTTTTTTTGGAGAAATTGTGAAAAGAGGGGATCAAAGTTTAAAATCTTTGAAAAGTCGGATGGGTTGAAAAAAAATGGTTTTTTTAACCTCACTATTTCCCCTTCCCCAAAATACCCCTCCCTCCCTCAGCTTTGACTCAAATGTACCCAGCAAGACTTCTCCCCAATCCCATTCCCACAATTTTCTCCAAAAATCTTCCCACCCCCACCGCGCCAACCCCCTGGCTACAGGGTAACCCCCTCTCCGCCCCCTCTTTTTTATTTTCCCTCCAATCCACCCACTGCAACACAATTGCAACACATTCCCGTTTCAGACCCAAGCTGCAACAAGCCGCAACCCCCCCACCCCCCCACTGCGGTAACCCAAAAGAAAAAAACATGATTTCCCTTTGTGCAATATTAGGCAAGCTCCAAGACAGGGAAATCTTGTGGGAACTAGATGACCTTGTAGGAATAATGGGGTCCCATGAACAACAGCGAAGGCGATGTTCAAGCGGTTTGTGGTGATACCAGTCATTTTCTATGGAAACACAAGTCAGTTTCTGCAAAATTGCGTGTCCGATTGTGCTGATGCCCAAGTCATTTTATGCAAAAATTACGGGGTGCACGGGCGCCTGCTTTTTTCTCGGTGGGACCACTACATGTGTGGGATGACCTTGCGGGAACCACACACACACATTGGGAATTATAGTCTACATGTGTGGGATGACCTTGCCGTTTCGATGGGAATTCAAAGCATATCGTTTCGTCACCTCTCCGTTAGGGCGCATTTTATCGGCCCGGCTACGCATGGTTGTTGAGGCCGTAAAGAGTTCGATGCGGAGTGTTGACGTGTTTACTGACCAAGCACAGAAGAACGGTGTAGACGCAAACGGTTTTTGGTGACACCAATCATTTTATGTGGAAAGACAAGTCAGTTTCTATAAAAAAGTGCGTGTCCAATTGTGGTGATGCCCATGTCGTTTATGCAAAAATTACAGGGCGTGTGAGTGTTGGTGTTGGTGGAGTCAGTGTCTCTCAGTTTGGGAAAAAGTCTCAATTGGAAGGAAATATGGGGTGGGGGTTGGGGGTGGCTGTAGCAGGGTAGGGGGTAAGGGTGGGGTGGGTAACCTTGCGGGTGGGGGGTGAAGTGAGGGTAGGCAGAATTTTGAAGGGAAGTGGTCTGAAGGGATTGGGGGAGAATTGAAGAGTTGGGCGAGGAGGGGTATTTTGGGAGAGGGGAAATAATGAGGTTAAAAAAAACCCATTTTTTCAACCCACCCCACTTTTCAAGGATTTCAAAGTTTCCCCCCTCTTTTCACAATTTCTCCAAAAAAAATCACCAACCCCAAATAATTAACTAGAAAACCCATGTTTTACCAATTTTCCCCAATTTTTTTTCCGGTACATGTATACTACTTGTACCGTATGCATTGCACGTTATAAAGTTACTATTGTTTGAGATAATCATCTGTTCTTCCATTTTCAAGGTATACACTATAAAACGGTGATTGTGGAAGAACTATCTCAAAGTCGTATAATGAATTAATGATGTGTTCAATTATGAAAATATAGGAGTTCTTATTGCCTCTATAATCAATTATAGTCTACATACATTTTATGAAAGGTTTACGTTGACTCATGCCATGCTTGGGACTTAGTTTGTAAATGAGATTTTATGTCTTTCTAACATTTTATGAGTAAGTCTTTACATCTTATGGAAGATAATAATTTATAACTAAATGCCTTTACATGTTATGGTCAATATTCGTGTCACATATTGATACCGAGCAATATTATTACACTATTATAGTGCATCATAACCTATGTTATATATTATGGTGCTGCAAAGTCTTCATGAACTTGTATGTAATCGGCACGAGTTCACGTGATTCATAATAATGTAGTTAAAATACACATCTTATGTTGCTAACTAAAGTTGGATCGTATTTTATCTTGTAATACGATCCAAACTTGATAAACACAATTATTAATAAATTTTATGCACCTTTAGAATGCTAAGCTTTTATGTTGTCATAAATGTTTTTTACATAAAGCTAGTTTGGATAAAATATAGCTTTGTCGTGTTGGAATATTTTAATAAAATAGTATCCCTTAAAGTATTATTATTATTATTATTATTATTATAGTGTTAATTATGATTATATGATATTTACTCACTTATACATTATGAAATGAGTTACAATGTAATAATGAGTATTATTAACTCACTGATTATGGTGTGTATAATATAGCTTATTATTTGACATTATTGAGAATTATTCTGTGAGTTACAAAGCTTTTAAAGCTTACTTATGTGACCAATAAATAGATTATGATTGGCCAAGTATATAAGGTCATGGGGTGTGACATAGAAGAATAGAAGCCACCATACTTCCAAACTTAGTATTTTCTACTTTACTATCACAATATTTTTTTTCTATTTATTTATATTATATATTTTAATACTTGGACAACGTGATTGTTGACTAGTTCATACTGTTTTTCTGTGGATGTACGTATGGAGAAGATATAGCTGCGTCAATGAATTTTATCTTGGAGACTTTATCTACCGTCAACACCTGCACGTAGAGAGGCGATAACGTCTTTAGGACAGCGACTTTGTCGCGACTGTTATGAACCAGCTATTTCTATATCCTTTTACTACTCTAGATTACATAATTTTATCAAGAGTTCATATAAAATTACTTTCAATTATTTGTTATTATTGATATTGCTAATATTTTATTGTAAAAAATACAAATCAAAGCCTAAATTTTTCAACATGTCTAACATTAAGCAACCACTTGTGTGAACTCTAGTCACATTTGCATGTCCAAAGGCTCCTTTGCTACGGTTTGCTAAGTTGGAAAGTTGATTTATCAATATTACTAAAAAGGTACCAATTTCTAGTATTAAATATCTCCTTTACCTTATGTTTGGCTCTTTATAAATTTCAATTTTTTTCCAAATATCATGGTTAAGAGCGCATCTTCATGCAAATTAAGGGGTTTAAATTTCGCTCCAGAGTTAGTGAAAAAGGATTCTAATAATACTCTCCTCTTTTATATATCAAAGTTCAACTCCCAAATAAAAAACTAGCATCACTCGAAAAGAATTTTTAATTAACCCTGACTAGTATAGACCACCAAAACAAAAGGAGGACAATGTGACAAGATCGCCAAACCGAAGAGGGACCATGTGACAAGACCCGTTTTTGGCTTAAACTCCTTAACTCGAAATTTTTTAATGAAGATTATCATTGATATCTACAATTTTATAATGAGTAACGTTGACCGGATAACATTAGCTCAGTAATCTCAAAAGGACTTGAGTTCCTTTCTTATGAAACACACCACTACAAACAGAAGTGTAAATTGCATCTTTTGGGAAACAGTTAAAAGGTCCTTTATCTTTGAGTTATTTCTCGCAAGCCAGTCCTTCAACTACGTAACCAATGTGATCATTTGGCCGATCCTTGCACATCGAAGAGGTCAAAACTGCAAATCATATCTATATCTATAATATACCTATAAAAGTATAAATCTTGTAAATCATTTTGTTTCATTTTTGCCCTTCGTTAATTACTTTAATAACAATCCTACCCTTCTGTGATTAAGAATTACTAGTGCTCTAAATTATTTTGTTCCATTTTTATTCTCTATTAATTACTCCAATAACAATTCTACCATTCTGTAATTACTTTCTTCGTAATGTTTTTATTAAACATTACCAATAAAAAGTCTACCAATAAGATGTAGGAGAACAAAACAATTTGAAATTTCTCCGTGTATTTTTCCACGCAATTTACAAAGTTGACAAGGGCCAGTCATGTGGAGGCAAATATACATGACATGAACCATCATAAATCTTGAATGGGACAAGAAAATTCGTTAATATTACATTACAATAAAACTAAACAGACAAAAAATTGGCCAAAGACAAAAGAGTAAAGTTAGTTGAAATATATGGCGCCAAATATCACAACCGATTAAAAACTGCGGACAAAAAAACAACAACAAAAAAAGGAGTTCAAGCTTCAAAAATAGTTAAATGAAAAAAAAATTGGGTACTAAAAAAAAAACAAAACAAACAGACAAAAAATTGGTCCAAAAAAAATAAATAATGCTAATTGAAGTATATGGCGCCAAAAAATTGGTCATCCATTTCTCTCTGTAAAATTATCTCTTTTCATTCAATTGTTGTAAAAATGTTTTCATGCATGTCTTTTCACCTATACATTAATCCTCCAAAAGACTTTTCATTCAAATTTCCTCTGCCAAATGCCTCAAATCATCTTCCAAGGTTTGACTATAAATACGCACTAAATCTGGTAGAGAAGAATGAAGAGCATACATTAGCCTTCTCAAATCCTTCGTTCTCTTTGCTTCTTCCAGTGTACCGCTGGCGTTCTTTACCTACAAATTTTTCGTTCTTACTGCAAAAATTCTATGTTTGATTAAAGGCAAAATTTTTGTTAATAAAAGGATAAAACATAAGAGAAACAACTAACTAGGCTTTGGGGCCAAAACTCCTGATCAAAATCAAGCGAAGGACGTGTAGGGGACTATAAAAAAGTTGTTACAACGCCTTAGGTATACCCTTGCATTAACTAGAATTAGATAGTTCCTGACACTAAACTATCTAGAGACTTAGCATGCTAAGAAATTAATCTAAATTAGACCTAAAACCAACCAGCCACAACCAATCACACGTCCTTAATGCCAATCATCTGCCAAACTCAAGTTCCATAGCTGCACAATTGGTATCCGCATACTCCTGTAGTGCCAAACACCAACTAAAATGATTGAGTGCAATGCAACCTGATTCTAACAGGCATCGCGCTCTATAATAATTTCTCACACTCTAGACATCCAAGTTTCTACCTCTCTCCTTTCTCTTTTTACCTTAAACAGATCTTCTACTACCAACTTTAGCATTCATTCTTGTAGTGCATCTATATCTATACTACCTATAAAAGTATGAATATTGTATATCATTTCTAAACGATTATATCCTTCTTTAATTACGTCAATAATACTTTTACCCTTTCTTTATGATTCCTTTTTAAATTTGGTTGAAATTAAAGGGTAAATTACACTCGACACCCCTGAGGTTTACCCTAAAATACACACGGTTATCCTTAACTTTTTTTATTACACTCCGCTCCACGAATCTCAATTTTCTTGACGGTGTTAACGGTTTGAGGCAGAATGACGTTTTTGCCCTCATATATTACAAACCCTGTGGAGAGGTGGGCTTGCATTCCCTTGCACCTGACCAGTTAAGCAAAGCTACTGCTTTTCCATAAGGATTTTCATCAGAAAATTCAACTATCGTCATGAAGTCCCTTTCATACCTCTTCCTCTTAAAACTGTTGCTTTCATACTGCAGTTTTCTTCCACTATAAATTGTCATCTGAAGATAGATATATTAATGACAACTGGAAGGGAAAAGAAGCATCACATGACCCTTATACAAGCTAATCTAAGTTAGACATGAATTTACTGGTTCAGGACAAAGTTGTACTTCTTCACTGTTAGTCTCCAATCTTCTTAACTTGCATTTTATTACTAATTTCTATACTTTAAGATGCCTTCTTCATGTGACTGGAAGTAATGCCTTTAAGCCAGATAACTTTTCATTTCTGATTTCAGTCATATAACAATAACCTATGGAAAAGCAGTAGCTTTGCATTCCTTTGCCCAATTGTCGGAATGATTCAAATGCCCGACGATAGTGGCTTGCATTCCTTTGCTCCTGACCAGTTTTAGAATTCCTAATCCATTCTGGCCTATTAATTGAATACTTCGAACTTGAAGAACTACTTTGCAACTATCTTAGAGCATTTCTTGTCTCCGGTCCTGGTAGAGGGCACTCTGAAGGGAATTTATCGTACTTGCTGCCAGCAAGCGTCTAACCCCTTGTGGTGGTGTTAAGTGAGACGAATCAACATGTGAAAATGTCATATCCTGAGGCAAAGATGTGAATTGAACGTTCATGCTTCTGTGCGGTAGCATAAGTGTTTTTGATCGACTGCCAGGTAGCATAAGTTGTTGTTCTAGCTGCTGCTGAACTATAGCAGAATTCCTGCTTCTGACTGAATCAAGGTATGATGTGACCATGTTCATGTAGCTGCATACTTTATCGTCGGGCATTTGAATCATTCCGACAATCGGGCAGAAGTTCTAGAAATCTGCAAGAACTTGTATATTTTCTCGACAAAGATTCTAGTATTCTGATATTTTGTTGCTGTCTCGGCATTTGTTAGCTGAGAGAAAATCACCCCATCAATAAGGAAGATTGGATAAGAACAGATGGGGCAGGTCATGAATGGAGCTGGCAATGAAGTTAAAATCTGACCTGAAGGCACAACTCATTAGCCCTCTAATACAATTTAACCACATCAGATAAATACATATCCCTCAACAATTGGATCTGCAAAGAACAGTCAGGTTGACGAAAACAAATCACTAACCAAGTAATATCACTCCAAAGGTAGCACATTTTAAAAACCTATAGAACTCCAAAAAAAAGCTCTTTAATAAAAGGGAAGGAAGGAAGTAAGGAAGAAAGGGAAGGAAGATGGGTCTGCAGAGGTGAAAAGAAAGGAGAAAAAGAAGAAGAAACCCTAAAGGGCAAAGGAGGGTTTTTGTCAAGAATGGGAGGGTAGTTTAGGTATGAAACAAGTAAAAAGTGGTGTGTCAGAGAATTTTCAAACGGAGTTAGGCAACCCGTCAGTTTATTGTAACTCCGTGAAATGCGGGTACAAATTACATGGAGTGGAGTGTAATAAAAAAAGTTAGAGGTAGCCGTGTGTATTTTAAGATAAACCTCAGGGGTGCCGAGTGTAATTTACTCAAAATTAAATGAACATTGGGTAATGAATCTATTCTAAACATTGTGAAATAAAAAGTGTGATGAGAAAAAAAAAAGAAGCAAATCCCTTTATTACTCCCTTTTTAATTGGTTAAAATGAAATAAACATTGGACAATGAATTGGGTAATGAGAACCGTGATTTTTTCCCCTTGAATTTTTGAGTTAGCAAACCAATTGAAAAACTAAAAAACAAAATTCAAACAAAAAAACTGAAATACGTGAAAAATCAATTGAAAAAACAAAAAACAGTTGGACAAACAAAAATATAAAAAAAAGAAAAATAAAGGTTAAATATGACATCAATTTTTATTAAAAATCTGTTCAGTTATTACAATTGAAGACCAGATGCGTTGCATTTCATATTGATGAATGCAAAGCACCCGTCATGAAAATTAAAAATCTTAAGTGTATATCATAAACTGATTTAACAAATTAAAAAAATAACGACGTAAATTCATTCTTTTAATTTCTCCATTTGTTTTTCTTTTTAGGAGCACTATCAAATAATTCTTTATTCCAAAAGCCTAGATAGAAGATTTTTAAATATTGAATTGATTACAATTGCGAACTCAAATATACATTTCTTTAAAAATAAGTCGCAAAACAAATAAAATATAACTGAATTATATTATATGATCCTTAAAAAGTTAACGATATCACGTAAAAAATTATTTTCGACCACATGTACGTGCAACGCACGTACCCCATACTAGTGGTCTAAAAAGTTTCAAGAATTTTTCTTCCGTTAATGTAACTATTCTCAATAAGAGACGCCGATGACTTCCTTAAAAGAAGTTTGAGCTCAGTTCAGCATTATTTTATCTGTTGTTTCAGTCAATGGCCTCTCTTCCTCTTCCTGAATAAGAATAGAATAGAATAGAATAGAGGCCTTGACCACTTAAATAAAATCTCAACGAAAGAAAAATAAAATGTTGGCATTTTTTTTTTTACCTCTAGCAAGAGCTCACGATCAAGCGCAGAACTTTGTTTAGCCAAGAGTACTTTATTGAATGCAGACTAGGATCCTTTTTTAAACTTTGATGGGCTTTCATCAAGTAGTGATTCCTCCACTTTGTTGTATTATTTTTACTTTTCAAAATCAATTCTTTGGGGAGGAAGTCAATCATTCCTAGTTTTGTTAGGCCATTGAGACTTCTTACACGACCACCTTAGACGCCGTGTGCCAAACATGTATTAGCAGTTCATTGCACTTCCCAAGAAAGAAACGCCATCCTGATCCCCCATATTCGGCCATCCCCCTACGTCTGTCTTCGTTACTTTCAATCGTTAGAAAAGTACCACAATTTATACACAGGCCTCCACTCGCACCTACCCTTTGTCACTCTCTTCGTCCACTCCTCTCTGCACCTACTCGATCTCCCAACTTTCTTTCACATATACGTGTGTATGTAGACAGAATACACGTACTTGACGATCTTTGAGTGATCATTTGTTTTTGTGGGTTGCAATCTATAAGGGTTTTGTTTGAGGGATCATGTCTCTTGATCTGGAGTCAATTTCGGAGGCTTCCTCAGGGGCCATAGGAGCCCTGGTCAGCACCACCATCTTGTACCCACTAGACACATGCAAGGCTAAGTACCAGGCTGAGGTTCGAGCCCACGGTCAGCAGAAGTACAGGTGTTTATTACCTTGTTAGAACGATCGTTCTTAATCTGGGTTTTTCGTTTATTCATTCTCTCTTGTGATCATTGACCTCGTGTTCTATAAAAAATGAAGCTTTGATTGTTTTTGAATTCTTTGTTATTTACTTTTGATTCATTATTATACTTGGTGGCTGTTTAGAGATTAGATAGAAATAATATATTAGGATTCTGTTTATGATCTTTGAAAAACCCAGCGTCCTGAGTGGATCATAAACGGAAGATTAATTTGTTCTTGATTTTATAAAAGAAAATTCGTCTCAGAAACTGGAACAGGAAATACATAAATGCAATTAGTGTACATTCTCTATCTCGAGATTTTAACTAAAATCAGACAGCTGCCCAGTGTATGCTACATAATTGGGGATAGTCTTTGATTTGGGGATACATGCATGGCGGCATTTGACTTGAGATGGATGACTGGAGGGTCAAGAGTAGGTTTTGGCTGCAACCAGGGTTGTACCCCTCTAACACCCCTCTAGCTATAACACCCCACCCCACCCTGACAACTTATAGACACTAGTCGTGGTTAGCGGTATTTTGCAAAAGCCTTCAGCGAGAAATCTTATCAGCACTTTTTAGCATCACTTATCAAGTACAACAGACCGTTTCAGTGGCCATTAATTGTCGTTACGTGTGTGTGTGTTTTGGGGGTGTGGGTGGGGGGTGGGGTGGTGTAGCTTCCCCACCTCCCCATTTTACCTCCTCGCATTGGCCAGATTTCTTTTAATGGTTGATTAGAGGCATATTCGTTGCTTAGAAATGTTTATATTTTTCCTATTTGAAGATTTTTTCTTATTGTTCGGCTATTATTGTAAAGAACTTCCACTGGGCTTTTCATTTGCCTATCATCTTCCTCAACCATTTATTGGTTGTCATTAAATAATAAATGTTTCTGCTTCTTACTAGAAGAAAACCTTGTTAGAGTTTAACTCATGCTCTGGCCATCTTGCATTTTTTTCCTTTTTGCGTCAAACTGGTATAAAACCTTTACTTCTTTTTTATATTCTCTTCCTCCTCCCATCATCCTGACTCCTGTGCTGCTTCAAAGCTTGATTCTGCAGCAGAGAGTATCTTCTAGGCATCCTGTGCTCCAGGATGTCAGACTGGATTAGAACCTTATGGTTTGTTTGTTTTTTTTATGTAACAATGATTTTAGGTAGTTCATGAAGTAGGTTGGGGAGGCTTAACAGCAGTTACTTAAGAGCCTTTGAGGAAACAAAATGTTTATCCAAGTTAAGGAGCTTATCTGCATCTCCTTAAAATACAACTGACAGTCGATTGCCATTTAGTTCTTTGACTGCAAGACTGTAGCTTCTTTTTATCTCCTCTATGTGCATGTAGCTTTGGGTTTCTCCATCCCACTCCATAATTTGAATAGAAATAGGATGCAATTTGATTATCTAACGTCTAACAATATGTTTGTCAGTATTGACTCATGCGACCAGAATTTGTCTTTTCTGGTACTTCAGAAGTCCTATCAGCATATTTAGTAGTGGAATTGCCTAGAAACTAATTAGGGCTTTTATTTTCCTTAATGGATGATCGTTTAAGCCTATAAGCAATTAAAGCTTATGTTGCTCGGTGTTTGCATGGATAAAGGTCAAGGTTGCTTTGCAGTCCTGGCTGTTAAAATAATTGGCCAGTCTGTTAAATTTTCATATTTACTTAGGGACTCTGGGCAGATGCTTCATTTTGGTGGCAAGGTTGAGAAACTCCCCAACATTTTTGGTGTTATAAACAGAGCTGGTCTGTCAGTGGAGGAAATCACATCTGTAGTGTCTAAATGTAACGTGGACAACCAGTGACTCGTTCGTCAAGATGTATGGGTTGCTCTGAACGCTTATTTGGTGGAAATGTTCAAACTTGGGGGGGGTCAGAGGAAGTCGAAAGTTTGATTATTCTAGGCAAAGAAAAAAAGATAAAAACTCAACTGTAACTCAATAAAGCCTTGTCTCAAGTACGTGTAGTCAGATGCAAGAATTTTATTCTTTATTGTGCTCTATTTAGAGACATGTCCTGTGCTAAAGCATAGGCTGGCATGGTGTCGTTACTATGTCCATATACCATACACGGTTGATAACATCAATATATGTGGCACTCTATTCTGTGTTCTCAATTCATTCAATAAGACTTCCAATGTATATATTTTGGTGCTACTTCTTTGTCTCACACACGTGCTCCTAATCCAAACTGTGTCAGGTAGCTGGTCTTCATTTCATACTAGTCTCATGCAAAAGTTGATTGCAAGCAAAAATATCTGCAAAGTATCGGTGGTTGTTAACTCTAATTTTTTTGTATATTTAGTCAATCTGAAAAATGATATATTGGCTCATCACGTTTCTTCCACTAACCTTGTCCTCCTATTAACTGTGATTTAATAAGCTTTTTGAACCTCTATTTTGTTCTATCGGTGTCCTGGAATATCAACCTCTTTCCTGTAAATTGTTTTCTGTCTATAAAGTATATAATTGAAAATGACAATGGCAGGATATCAGAAAGAGTTAGGGCCCTTATTCTCAGTGTTCATAGTTTCAAAGGGGGCTATCTTACATCAAGCATCATGTGTTTTGTGACATTTACTCTTTTGCTGGTGGCACTAAAGAATATTCTAAGTGCTTCATCTGACCTATGCAGGAACCTCTCAGATGTTTTGTGGGAGGCAATATCAACCCGTCAGGTTCTTTCACTATATCAGGGCCTGGGAACCAAGAACCTGCAATCTTTCATTGCACAGTTTGTCTACTTTTATGGTTATAGCTACTTCAAAAGGCTATATCTGGAAAGAAGTGGTTCCAAGTCCATCGGAACAAAAGCTAACTTGCTGATTGCTGCCACAGCTGGGGCTTGTACTGCCATTACGACTCAGGTAAAAAGTTACAAGCCAAGTTTTATTACATTTACTTTATAATCACTTAATAATTTGCAGTATGCTATATGACATTGTAGTCATCAACTTCCCACGACAGAGAAACCTTTAAAGTGTGAACTCTTGCTTCTGTTGCACTGGGTCATAGTAAAAGTTCCTGTACAAAACCTGGAATTGCCATTTATTGGATAAAGCCCCCCTTTCATCTCGTGTTTGGCTTAAGTTAAGGGTTATTGCTCATTCTCAGTGCCAATTTTCTGAAGATTGATGGAAATGTTTTCGAACATGACTGTTAGGAAAGGTAGTTGGCTTGAATGTAATTAACCTCATTGCAGTTAGGTAAAGAAAGTTGGATCTTTCTTATCGGTATAAAGAGATTTGTAATTTGCACTGCATTTGTTATAGGAAGTCCCAAGTTTTGCTGCTATATGAATAAATTCGTTAGTTCATTGGTAGGAATGGTTGTTATAGGATTCCCATTTTTCTTGGATTGCCTCGTGCAAGGTTTTTTTATTTTAAAGTTTGCAATTAACACTTTTATACAGGTAGTTATAGTTATGTTTTCAATATCCGAGTATCGCTTTAAGCAACCAAATTTAGCACATATGCTTGGTTTCTTGTATAATAATCTCTTCTTCTTATTTTGCGTAGCCTCTGGATACAGCATCCTCTAGGATGCAGACAAGTGCCTTTGGGAAATCAAAAGGCCTTTGGCTTACGCTCACGGAGGGCAGTTGGAGTGAAGCATTTGATGGACTTGGCATTTCTCTTCTTTTGACTTCCAACCCTGCAATTCAGGTAGCAAGCCAAACCACCAAGTTTTCAGTAATATTGTCTACTTGTGAGATACCTTTAAGCTGATATATTTATGTCATCATGTACCAAAGTATACAGTATTTGATCAGCTGAAACAAAGGCTTCTGAAGCGGAAGCAGAATAAAGCAGAAAAGGGTTCATCACCAGAGGCGCTTTCCGCTTTCTCGGCTTTTGTTCTAGGTGCAGTTTCAAAAAGTATTGCCACCGTTTTGACATATCCAGCTATTAGGTCTGTAACTTCCCCCTCGTGCTATGTTGCATTTTTTCACTTACTTGGTATCTCTAAACATTTAACCGTCAAACTGAAAGCAGGTGTAAGGTCATGATTCAAGCTGCAGACTCAAGTGATGATGGGACTAAAAAACCAACACGAAGGCCCCACAAAACGTTATCTGGTGTTATATATGCTATATGGAAAAAAGAGGGGGTACTAGGATTCTTTAAGGGATTGCATGCTCAGATTTTGAAGACTGTACTAAGCTCGGCATTGCTTCTAATGATAAAAGAGAAAATCACCGCGACCACGTGGGTCCTCATACTGGCAGTCAGAAGGTATCTACTGCTCACAAAGGGTAGGCTAAAGAGTGCATAATATCTTGCAGGAATTAGTTGTATATGATGACTCTTGTTGAGTTTGAGAGGCTTTCATATGTCTAGGTTTCCTGCTTTGGTTGGAAGCTTTAGTTCAGTAAAAGGTATTGCTCTCTGTTTCAAATAATTATACTGCATAGGGCTGCGTAAGCTAGTAAGAGTTAATGATTCTCCATGTAGCTCCATTCTCTAGTCTAGTTCCCTTAAAGAGAGAGGCAAAAAAAAGAATAAAGTGGTAACAACATACATTGGTATGCCATCTTCCTGATTTAATCAGAATTAATTTTCATTTGATTCCTGTGTCTCAGATGTCGTTCGTAGATACATATGTATTTAATAATTCAAAAGCCTAATTGACACGTGGCATATTGGTTGTGTCTCTTTGGTTTTCCATTCTTTTGGAGGAGTTCGTCATGACTTCCTCACGATGATCATCACGGGTTTTGTGACTTCTATACACATTATCACGTGATCTGATGATTTTATTCTTTCCAATAGCTCGTTTGCTAGGAGATGAATTTTGATCAAGTAAAATGCGAGAAAGAAGTATGCACTGTACTTTGTGTGGATTATTACTTTGATGCCTCTGGACCCAAACGATTTTGGGTTGGTCATGTAGAGTTACCTCCTACGTGGCTTCTTTCAGTTGCTTTATTGCTTGAGGTAATTTATTTCTCCTTCACTATAAGTTTCCATTTGCCAGTAGTCTTGTTAAAAATGATAGGAATCAACAGAAGCGACGATAGATGCAATGGAACGACCTTCGACGAACTTGTGAAAAAGACTTTTTCTATTTGATTGTTCTCCGCTGGAAGAAATGCTCTCTAACCTGTGACGACATTCATTGGGCATGAAATGTTGAAATCTCACTTCCTACTCAGTCTTGAATAATCACAGTCGATGGTTCCTGTAATGGCTTGCTTTTTTGGTCTGTTGGTTATAGTTACTTCAATCTATTACAGATTTCTTTATTTGGAGATTTTGAAATCCTAGGTCGTTCGTGCATCATTGATCTATCTGGTGGATCAATTAGTGAATGTATTACACTTGGATTTATTTCTCATGCCCCTAGTAATGCCATACAGACGATAGTGGTTGGTACTTTTGGATAGTACCACCCTAGGTTGAGGTTACAAAGGATTCTTAAAATAATGCTGCCTTGCTTTGGAAATCGAGCGACGGGGAATACTTAGGCCCAGTTTGACAATTTTTTTTTCCAGTTTTGGAAATTGAAAAAAAAAAGTGCGTTTAGTAACTATTTTTTTTTCCTTCTCAAATTTAAAAAATCAGTTTTTAAACTGAAGGGTAAAAAAAAAAAATCTAGAAATTGATTTTTTTTCACTTTTTTTTTTTTTTGTTTTGAAACCACCACCGCCTTCCCACCGTCGACAGTTGACAGCCAGTATGACTCTCTTAAGGTAGCCAAATGCCTCGTTATCTAATTAGTGACGCGCATGAATGGACCTCAATGGTGCGAGAATTCTAGCCACGGGCTAGGCCAAGCCACGCCCACGCCAAGGTCGTGGCTGCCTTGGCCAAGAAAATGGGGCGGCTGGCGACCACCGCTGGCGACTGCCGGCAGCCATCGCCGGCCATCGGCAGCTACCTCCTGCCGCCGGCAGTTGACGACCACTGCTAGCGACTGCTGGCAGCCACCTCCGGCGGCCGGCAACCACCGCGGGCCGCCGACAGCCATCGTCGGCGACTGTCGGCAGCCACTTCCGGCCGCCGGCGACCACCGTCGACCACCGCTACACCCCACCACCACTGCAAACTACAAAAAAAAAAAGGTTATCAAACACTCACTTATTTTTGTAAAAAAAAATAAAATTAAGCCGCTCTTAAAAAAATTAAAAACTAAAAAAAAAAATTTCAAACGAACCCCTAGTTACCCTTTCCGGATGATCTTCAAAAGAAAGATGATGTTTCTCATGGAGCTGTGGGGACCACTTTGTTGCCCCTTTTACTTCATTATTAGGGGTTTACAGCTGTTACATAGTGACAATGAGTGAATGTAGTGCTGTTGTGTGGTGGATTATACGTAATACCGTTTTCCCCTAGCTAGGGTTTTGGGGAGTGGAGACAATTGAAGTGGATGGTTGTGGTCTCAAAGACGAAGGCTGCCTTTTTGAGATCTCAAAAACCAATATGTGAACCTTACTGGAGATGATGGATGTCATATATGAGCTCCTCTGCTTTCATGTATGTGAGCCTTACTTGAAGGTTGATTTCACTATCGAAGGTTGATGATTCGTAGCTAAGTAGTGTTCTCACAACAATTTGGTTGCAAGCTGGGCAGATATTGTCTCTCTTTGTGCAGAGCTCGGTTCTTCCCTGACCGGAATGGAATTCGGTATGCAAGCTCAAAGTAGGCATGAATTCGGCTAGTGTCAACGTCCTCAGATCCTCTCCCGCTTCTCACAGAAGACCAGCAAAATAACTTCTACAGAACAACATCAAAGCTCAATACCCATCATTGATTGGTTACGAACATGCTAAAGTTTCAGGTAATCCTTCAGAAATCTAGGAAAGAGCCGAAGAATATTAGATGCCTCTTCACTACTTTTGTACAAAAGGAAAGAAGATGCCATATAAAAGCTTTGCTTGGAGGAAAAAGAAATGATCACTGTGAATGGCTTGCCAAAAATATGCCAAGAAGGCAAGCAGTATTATTCGTGTCTTTTACTGGAACCAAAACTTAAAGAAATAACAACTAAGATTTATCAACAAACTAGTCTCTCAGCACTAGCTTGAGCGTCCAAAGGTCCAGTGCCCTATAGATATGTTTCTATACCATGGTCACACTAAAGTTTATGTCAAAATGTACGATGTTGGGGAAGAGTGTACTCTCTTGCTGCTTTTTTATGTAATCCTAGAGTTGTCAAACGGGCCGGGCGGCCCGTGGGCTGGCCCGACCCGACCCGTCCATGAACAGTAGCGGCCCAGCACAAGCGGGCTTGGGGCCTGGGCCTGGACCAGGCCTTCAGATTCTGCGAAAAAGCCCGGCCCGGAAACGGCCCGGGTTTGGCCCGGCCCGAAGTCGGCCCGGTTTGGCCCGGTCTGCGGCCCGGGTCTGGCCCGGTTTTGGCCCCACCACTTGTTTGAATTTTTTGCTTTTCCCCCTTTCTTCCACCCCTTTTCCAAAATTCCACTTTTACCCCCCCAACAGCAATATAACGGCTAGTTTGGGGGGTATTTTAGTCTAACCTATATTTTTCAACTCCTTTACACTCTTACCCTCCCCAACAACTATAAACGGATAGTTTGTAGGGGTATTTTGGTCTTTTGTGAAGTTTCTAAAATCTATAAATTCACACCATTTCTCTCTAATTTTTCACACCAATCTTCTTACTCTCTCTTACCTAAACATTCTATATTTCTACAAGCTTTGCTACTATTTTCCTCTCCAATTACTACTCTTGCTAATTACTACTAGTATTTACTAATTAGTACTCTTGTTTATTAATTACTAGTCTTGCTAAATTCTTTTTAATTACTAACTCTCTAATATTTGTTACTCGTTCATTCTTTTAATTGTTATTTCTTATTACTACTCTTATACTTGTGTATTTAGTTACTCTTACAAAGTTTAGCGTGAAATATGGCTGGATTATTGAAGAAAATGAGGCGTGCATCGTCATCACGAAAAACATCATCATCATCGCAAGCACCACCACCAGCACAAGCGCCAGCACCACGGCCATCACAAACACCAATCCAAGCACCAACACAACCATTCGTTCCTGGACGAATGAGTACAGGCTGTATGATAGATACCCAAGCCAATTGGGAGTTCAATCAAAACATTCCAGATTTTGAATACACGCCTGATGAAGACCCCCCGCATTATAGTCAAGGACGCAGCTCGGTTGGCGAAGCTACTACTCCGTGGCATAATCTCAACCCTATGCCTGGTCATGATGAAGAAGGGCCGAGCAATGCCTCCGGTAATGAGCCAGAAGTCCAAAAGGGGAAAAAAAAGAAAGCCGAGTGTTGGAATCATTTTGATGAAGTTACGGTGGACGGCATCCGAAAAGCTCGATGTAAGTACTGTGCTAAATTATTTTCGTCTGGTAGTGGTAATGGACATCTTAACAGGCATTACCCTCAGTGTGCACCTCGACAAGGCCACGTCGAACCTACCCAAACGCAGTTATCTTTTGACGGTAAGTTATTTGTTTATAATCAGCGAGAGCAAAGAGACGGTCTCGCTGAATTTGTTATTCATGATGAACAAGCCTTTTCTTTTGCCGATAATCCTAAGCACTCTAGATATATGAACACATACGTTCAACCTTTGTACAAAAAGGTTCATAGAAACACAACTAGATCCGATGCACTCCGACAGTACAATGCTGCTAAAGCACGCCTTATCGATTATTTCGATAAATTTGACGGTAAAGTTAGTCTTACTTCTGATATTTGGCAATCTCCTTATACTTTTGTTAGTTATTCTTGTGTGACCGCTCATTGGATTGATGCAGATTGGGTTATGCACAAGAGAATCATCGCTTTCGAGCACTTCCCTTATCCGCATGATGGAATGAACATTGCTATTCTTATATTAAAAGCATGCACCACATTTAAAATTAAGGATAAGATTATGAGTGTTAGTTTTGATAATGCTTCTAATAATAAAGTTGCTGTTGCAGCTTTAAAGGAGACGCTTCAACCTGTACTTAATGGTGAATTATTTCATGTTCGCTGTGTTTGTCACATTATTAATTTAATTGTTCAAGATGGTTTAGCTGCTGCAGGAGATATTCTTCTCAAAATGAGGGGTATGACAGCGTATGTTAATAGCTCGAGTCCGAGAACACAACAATTTAAAACGTTGTGTGTTCAATATAATATGCCTCGCAGGAGAGCAGTTACAGATGTGGTCCACAGGTGGAACTCTACATACCACATGCTTTTACACATTCTGGCATACCGAGAAGTCTATACGCATTTTCTACTAACCCAGTTCCCAGCCGGCTTGCCAACTCAAGAGGAATGGCAGATGGCCACATACCTAGCTGAATTTTTGGAGGTATTCTACACGTCTACCAATTTATTGTCTGGTACGTACTATCCCACCTCTCCTCTCGCTGTAATAGAAATTCTGAAGATGGCTACAATGTTAACAAAATGGAGATATATAGGACCCTTTAAGGAAATAGTAAAAGTGATGGATCAAAAATTTAATAAATATTGGAGTAAACTGCCTGCTATTTTTACTGTGGCTACTTGTTTAGATCCTAGGTTAAAGTTGCATGGCGTGAACGCCTCGATACAAGAGATATCGAAATTAATGTGCTACACAGCAGAGGAGACAACCGCATTCACAGCAAAAGTGAGCAAGAGGTTTGAGGACTTGTTCAACGTCTATCGTAATTCTGCTGACGTGCGCGGGCGAGCTACATCATCATCCACTGTTGAGAGGTATTATGCGCCATACCTTCAGGGCTTTGAACATCTAGTAGCAAGACAACTACCAGGTGAAGGTACTTCTAATTCGGCAGGTTCGTATACTTTTTCCTCTTTTAATGAGATTGGTGTATATGCAAATACTGATCATTATTCTGATTTATCAAGGCAAGAACAGGTTAATTTTAATTTGTTAAATTTTTGGAAACAAAATCAAAACATGTATAAAACTTTATCCCAAATTGCACGGGATGTACTGCCAGTGCAAGCCTCCACGGTTGCTTCAGAGTCGGCATTTTCAGCCAGCGGGAGGGTTTTGGATGACAGGAGGAGTCGTCTTAACCCCGAGTCGCTCGAGCTATGTGTATGTTGGAAGGATTATCTTGATGCGAAATACCGCGAGCAAGATAAACCGATTGATGATAGGAAGAGCAGTGACTCGGATATTGAAGTACTTCTGGATGATTAGGTAATTTGTTTTTATTTTCCTCTTTTGATCCTTTTGGTTGACGTTGCAGATTTCTTGATCTTTGATTGCTGATATTTTGGATAGACATGCATTATTATTTTGATTGTTAGAATTTTAAGAATAAATTTTTTCACAAAATATACTTTTTTTCCATATATATAAAATAAATTTTTACAAGCAAGATATATATTTTTTCGTATATATAAAAAAATAGGTAACTTCGCCTGTTTGTTTACAAGCAGCCGGTCCCAAGCCCGGATAAAAGGAGGAGGGCCTATGAACACATTTATTATTTTTCTATATAAATTGTTATGTGTTAAGATTTTATTAATAAAGCTCACCAAGAAGAGTATGAAAATGTTTAACATATAATAAAAAATATAATGGCTAACAAATAAATATGTATATACATACATACATATATATGTATATTACTTATAATGAAATAAAAGGATAAAGATTAGGTTCGTTAAATTGTGAATATTGCCTAGAGATGAAATTTAAAATTGAATAACAAAAAAAAAAAAAAAAGGGCCCGGGCCCGGCCCTAGATATTGGGCCTAGGGCCAGGGCCTGGACTGGGCCTAGGTTTGCCTTCGGCAGGCCCGGCCCGGTTGGCAGCCCCACTGGCCCGGCCCCGGCCCGGCCCCACAGCAGGCCCGATGGGCTTGGGCTGGGCCGGCCCAAGCCCGGCCCTTTGACAACTCTATGTAATCCACGACAGTTGAGAAGCTTTTATATAGGTTACTTTGTCGAATATGTTATTTCTCTTAAAGAGATATATCAAGCAAATATAAGATTATCGAATACTATGAACAAGATCGAGATCTTATCGAATGCTGTGAACACGATCGAGTTGTAGCCATTTGATTGATATGGAAGAATCAGGCATGACTATGTGCACATTTGAAGTATTCTGAAACAAACACTTATGTAAGGATCACATGAACTCGTTCATATTGTTATTTATTATGAAATGGTACTGTTTATGCTTATTAGACTATTTGACTGTCATTTTTGGCAAAAGTTTTAAGATTATAACCGGAAGAGACATGGATACTATCTCCGATTCATTTAAGTATTTTTATTAAATTTTGCCTAACTTACGGAATGTTTTGTTTAATTTCGTTATGTCAAATCTTATGAAATTAACTTATGTATAACTCAGGTCAAGTGGGAGAATGTTGGATTGATCGGTTCAATCCAATTAAGTGGTCTAACGGGTCATACTAATATTGACTATATATTTGACTTGAACATTTATTAATTAAATTGGTTAAATAACTTTATGACCCTATTTCATCCAATACACTAATGATTTATCGTGTAAAAAAAAAGGCTTATTGACCCTAGGCTCTTAACTTTGATGGATGGTTGAGACTTGACAAGTTTTAAGGTTGATCTCACTACTCTTTCTATATAAATATCTTTTTTTCTTGGAGGTTAGGGTATTATAACGTTTAGCTACTCTTTTGCCTCCTACAATTCTAGTCCATTATCAAGGATAGAGAAGAGTAGTGAAGATCAATACAAAATGGGATATGTTCGCTTCCGCATCTTGGCGTTCTTTCATCATCAGAATAAAGCTCTTGATAATCTATAGCTTCATTCGATTTCGATTTCGGTGAGTTCGAAACCCTATTATTCTTATGTTTGTGCTATTATAAGATTCTAATGATCTTGATTATGAGGTCAAGATGAATGAAATAATTCTAACAGTAATGACAACAACCAGTGATATGCCATGAACGCGATCAGATTGTGGAAACTTGTTTTTAGATGGAAGATAGGTTTATGCCACAAGTTCGATTCATCTGCATTATATCTAGTACTTTCACAACAACTTAAAAAGGTATGCAATATCATATTTCGGTATATTCTTTACTACATAATCTTTGGTGATTGCAAAAGTCATAACTTTTGAACTGAATTCAGTTAAGTATAAATACCCCTGTATAGTGATAATTTAGTAAATTCAAGTTGGTTAAACAAATAGTGTTTTCTTAAGAAAAGTTATTTTTTTCACCTAGTATATACAGATCTCAATTATCAATTTGTTGTAACAACTTACATGTCTATTATCTGTTCTACATCTAACTGTTTAAAATAGATCCAGGATATTATTTAGATGATGAAATTCTTCTATAATTCAAGGATAGTACCACAACCAAAGTGTTTTGGCTATCGAAAGTCCAAGTACGGGTGCTCATTCCTCTGCTCGTGGAACTTTGGTATGAGAATAGATGAATGACTAAAACATAAATTTACCTTTTGGATATGTAACGATTATCAAGACAAATTTTAAATTACAATGTAGTTATTGGGATAATGATTTAGAGAATGCAAGTTTTTTGTTAAACTTTGAAATCAAAGTCGACCACAAAAAGTGCTAGGACTTTGAAATCTAGTTAGACTTTCGGAATGAATCGCAGTTCTAGGACTTCGGTCCTGTTTGTTTCACGAATAATGCTTCACGGAAAATGCTTTGCGGAATATGCTTTCCGAAAAATAGCATTTCCTGAAAACATTTTCAAGAATTTCATTTTTTATTGTTTGAGTGTCGTGCAAGGATACAAATATTTATACACAAAAATTATATTTTTTCACTGTTTGGGCATTGTTTTGTGTGTGGGTGAGTAGGAGGGGTGTGTGTGTGTGTGGTGGGGTGGGGTGTGTGCGCACGTGTGTGAGTGTATTGGTGTGTGTTTAGTGGTCCGGAAAATGACTTACAGAATTTTAAACGGTAAGTGATTTTCTGACATTTTGTTCCTCAAAATGAGTGTGATTGGAAATCATTTTCCCTGAAAAACCTTATGCATGCACCAAACACCAAAAACCTTTTCCGGAAAATAATTTCCAAGCACCAAACACCAAAAAATGCAGAAAACCTTTTTCGAAAAATGTCTTCCGTGAAACAAACATGGCCTTCATTACCTACGATACCACACAAAAGTGAATGCAAGTGCACGGTCTTCCATGGCAATTTATAGTGAGGGTGCCTTAGAGAAAGGAAAACACTTAATTAGGCTCTGTTTGACAACTTGTTAGTTTTCTGTTTTTTCTCCAATTTTATAAAATGAAGGAAAAAAAACGTGGTTGTGACACTTTAGTTTTGAAAACCAGTTTTTAAAACATGGCTATTTTTAAAAACTCCCATTTAAGAGTTTTGAATTTTGGTTTATATTTTGAGATCACAACCACCCTCCCACCGCCATAGCCACTGCCCATCGCCGGCCACCCCGCCACGCCCCACTACCGCCACCGCAAACCACCACCAAAGAAAAAATTCAAAATAAAAACTGAGTAATCAAACGCCCTAAAGAAAAAACTTCAAAATAAAAATTGGGTAATCAAACACCCATTTATTTTTGTAAAAAGTAAAAAACTAAACTGATTTTGATTTTTTTGGAAACAGAAAATCAAAACTGGAAGGGATTTCAAATGTTAACTTAATTACTACCCTTTTGTAGGAAGGAGGATAAGATGGAAGATTTGTAGCCGATCCAACATAGAAATATAGGAAGCAAACGTTGGAAGGTGAAGAGAAAATGTTTTAGACGTGGTTGACAATAATACGGTGATTAGTCTTACTAATATTTGAAAGGCATTGATGTCATATACAAGATTTTAAAGGGTATTTATGTTCAAAAAGTGATTTACACACATTCAAAATTGTAGAAGTTGTATACATACTAAATAGCCCAACAATGCACTCCCTTTGTATTTTATGACATTTTTCTTACATTTTTTGTTATACATAGGAGATTAAACTGAACAAAAACTAAAAATGAACTCGTGTGACATTCAAAATCCTTATACATCATGCACTGGGATGTTGCGGCTTACTTTCGCAATTTATGAGAAATTCGTTAGATTCTTGTTCACCAAAGACGAAGCAAGTTTTTTCCCATATTACAAAAGCATGGATAAGGAAAGATTGTACCGTTGTTCGTTGCCAGTGCTGTGCCTTTTTTGCTTTTGCAAGTGAGAGAGTTTAGTATGCATATGTACTAGTGACATGATTGCAACATAATTTTGATTTAGATATATTACATCCCTGAGTGAGTTTTGGATTTAATATGGTTGTAACCCTTAATGTTCAAGAAATTACACCTACACGCCTCTACCGTCAATCATAACAAATCTTTGGTTAAAATGATTATTGGCCTTATAGGAATAACAAATTTTCAAATGTTAATCCTAAGCTTATCTACCTCCCACCGCCAACAACCCACCTCCCCTTCCTATCCTCCCACCACCGCCAACCTCACACCAATCTCCACTAGCCATCACTGCCATAATCCTCCGTACACAAAACCCACCAGACACACGCACCTGTCACCAACCTCTCCACAATTTCCTGCATACATACACAAACACATTGTCATCGCGTGCACACTCACTTCCATGGCATACACATGCACACCCCGACCCAACAAGCACACTCTCTCTGGGGGCTCGTGCACACACACATACACCCCTTTACGACCTACATACCCCACACACACACACTCACGACCCACTCCTCCCTACACACACAAACACACAATCGTGGTACATAAACACACACCTACGATCCACAACCAAGACACACACACACCCCTACGAGACACACACACCCCTGCACATGTACACCTAACACAGCCGCCAAATTACCGCCAAATTGCTGCATAATGTTTGTGCTGTGTGTGTGGGGGATGAATGTTATGCACAAGCTTATTTTCTTTCATGTGTGAGAGCATTAGTTGAAGGGGGAAAAGTGAGAGCATTAACTCAACCCACCTCTGGTTATCCTAGGTTTCCCTTCCCTTACTCCCTACCTTTTTTTTCCTTTTTTTTCGTAATGCGCGCGTGCACACACACACAAAACGTAAGTGTGCAAATTCACAGTCACAGAATATAGATATAGACGCACTCACACACAGAGGTCACACATTCACACATACAATAATCAACATGTGCTTGCACCATGCACACAATGGACGTGTGCGCTCACACATACATACACATAGAATAGACAAGAGATGCACACACATAAACACAACACAAAGATGCACAAACACAAAACACACACTTATACATAGAATAAACAGTGTTAGGAAAATAGTTGGAGTTGTTGAATGACTGAGAGATCAAAAGTTAAAAACCTTGAGTATAACTCACTTACGGGCATGGCCGTGCTTGAACCATTGTTACACGACCTGTGCAGGTAGGTGAAAGTTACTCGCAAATTCATGGGTAGACAAAATTCACAAAATGAATGCCTATACCCAATTTTTTGGCCTAGGGATAGATCTACCTGTGGGTCACGGGTGGGCTTTACCAGATCTATGATTAGATTATAGCCAACAAGTAGGCTTTGCCATATCTAGATGATATCATGAACACGATTACATTGTAGCCAACTTTCCCAACACATTCTTTATCCCATAAAACTCCATACAAACTGATCGTTGTTCATGGCATTTCATCAGCTATATGAGGTAATGACATAAACTGATGATATGCCATAAACAAGATTGGATTCCATTTGATTGCTGAATTGCCATGAACACGATCTAGTTATAGCCGTTTTCTCCTCACATTTTTTATCTCGTAAATCACCTACAAACTGATCGTTATTCATGGCATTTCATCAGCTCTATGTAGTAATGACATCAACTGATGATATGCCATAAACACTATCAGATTGTGAAAAATTGAACGAGTGACATTTGATGTCATCAGATAGACATCTTATAAACATATCGTTGTTCATCGCATTTCATCAATAAGGCAATGACATTTATTTGATTGATGAATTGCCATGAACACGATCTAGTTATAGCCGTTTTCTCCTCACATTTTTTTATCTCGTAAATCACCTACAAACTGATCGTTGTTCATGACATTTCATCAGCTATGTAGTAATGACATCAACTGATGATATGCCATAAACACGATCGGATTGTGGAAAATAGATTCTAGATGGAAGGCAGGGTTATGCCATAGGTTCACTTCATTTGCCCTTTATATAGTACTTTCATAGCAACTTAAATAAATATGACAAAACCATATTTTGGTATGTTCTTAACTACATAATCTTTCGTAATTGTAAAAGTCATAAATCTTGAACAGAATTTAGTTAGCCATAAATACCCTTCTAATGATAATATAGTAAATTCAAATTGGTAAATTGAAAAGCACTCTCAAGGAATGTTAGCTTTTCCACCTAGTATAGATAAATCTCAATTATCAATTTGCCTTAACAACTTATTTGCCAATTATTTGCACTACATTTAGCTGTCTAAAATGGACCAAAGACATTATTGAGATGGTGAATTTCTTCTTTAATCCACAGTAGTACCACTACCCAAGTGTTTTGGCTATCAAAAGTCAAAATATTGGTGCTCATTCCTGTGCTTGTGGAACTTTGCTATGAAAACAGAGAAATGACCTCAAAGACAAAGGTACCTTTCTAGTATATAACGATTAATTAGAAAAACAAATTTTACAACGTAATGTATTAATTGGGATATTGAATTTACAAAATGCACATTTTTCATCAAATTTTGAAGTCAAAGTAGACCCATATAGTAAAGATAATTGATGATGGTTTTGTGACGTAAGAGCCAAGATGATGATTATCACACATTTGAAACATCACGTGATGACAAGGATATTGGTAACTGTAATATCTCGGGCAGATTTCAGTATTTATTAAATCAACTAATAGTAATTAAGCAGTGATTACAAATCAAAGGAAAAGCCCAAAGCAAATACCTGCAGTGACACGTTTGGTGAGATAGAATAGCCCTATAATGCACCTACCTTGTATTTTATGACATTTTTCTTTCATTTTTGATATATAAGATATTAAACTAAAAAAAAAACCTAAAAAATGATGCTCTGGTGACACTGAAAATCCTTAAAACATTTATGCGTTGTGAAGTTGCGGCTTACTTTGGTGAGTTTTTGAGCAGATTCTTATTGGCTAAAGATCAGGAAAGTTTCTTCCCCATATTATGAATGCATGGAGATGGAAGGATTGTGCCCATTGTTCGTTGCTAGTGGTGTAGCCTTTTTTATGTTATTGGTATGAGGGAGTTTAATACTCGGGTGTGCCAGTGACATGATTTTGTACCATGAGAAAAGTAATTTTTCTTTGAAAAAATTACACTGGGTATCCTTGAATTTTGGGCTTAATCCAGTTGTTATCCCTAATTTTCAAGAAATCACATTGACACTCTCTAGCGTCGGATGGTTTCAATTTTTGGTTATAATTACTTGATTGCCCTTAAATGAGTAACACATTTAATCAGTGGTCCAAATCGAGGGTGAGAGTGACAGGTCAGGCTAGGTGAAGAGGGCGTGGGGCAACGCTGGACGCCAAAGACCGTGGCGACGCTAGAGGCGGGTTCTTGGTGCACGGTGGTTGGGGGCACTGAGAGAAACAGAGAAGAGAGAAAGAAGATAGAGAGAGGAAAGAGAGAGAAAATGGGGAAGAGAGAAATGACGTTGGACTTAGGGGGTTGGAGCTGACTAGATTTCATGGATGAAAAGACCATTTTGCCCTTAAAAAGTTAACAGACGTCTGGTCAAAGGTCATTTTGACCGTCAATTGGTGCTCGATACCAAGTTTTTAAAATTTTTGGTGCTGGGTGCCAATTTTAGAACTACGGGGTGTTGGGTGCAACTGACCCCTAAGTATAGGGTGTAGCGTAAAATTAACCCAACTTTTCTGTGCTTTCTAGAGTTATGTTCCCAATTTTCATTGCTTAATTGTGTTGTTTCTAGTTCCTAGACAAACCAAACATATATTTTCTCTTCATAATTTTATGAAACTAATACAGAGGAGCCTTGCAAGTAAAAGTAGATAAAGAAGTAGGAACCATCATCATGAGCTGAAAAAAAATGTGCATGTCCAAAACGTTAAATAAAAAGAGAAAATATATGAGGTAGAGAGAGAATGAGGTGCTAAAAAGAAGGGGGAAGAAAAAAAATATAAGTAACACAAAATGGTTTAGGGCCAGATTTAGGGCTTGGCCAAAATAGGGCTTGGCCTGACCCGGGCCATTTTAGGGCCGGGCCGGGCCAAATTTGGAAAATATTAGGCCTGGCCCTAGCCCTGGCCCAAGGCCCTACGCTTTAGGGCCAGCACTATTCACCTTTAGGGCAGAGCCAGCCCCGGCCTATTTAGGGCCGGGCTAGGCTGGCCCGCCGGCGGCCCGACCCTTTTGACATATCTAATTACCTAAGTAGAGTAGTTTTATACATATGCATATGTATTCTATATCAGTATCTGAGCACTGCTGGGGTGACTTTACTAATCTGCACAACTCATGTTTAATGTTATTTGTTTATGTTTTATCATATCTAAAATATTTTTGAAATGCCCATTGATTTGACGGATTGAGTTGATATATATATATATATATATATATATATATATATATATATATATATATATATATATATATATATATATATATATATATATATATAGCTGATCCGTTGAGAGCGCTAGCAAAATGGGGTATTTTGCAAGCCCGATCTGACCGTCCATCCTGAAAGATGGAGGGCCCAGATCGGGCCCTTTTCGAATACTGTCAGTCGTCCGCGACACTATGGCGCGGACGGACTTTTTTACCTTTTTGCCCCTCCGCCCCGTCCACTACACTGTTTCCCGGACAGCATTCAAGTTTTACGTTTTTTAATCCGCTACATTATGTAGCGGACAATTTTTTGACAAATATACCCTTCAGCTCTCGTCCGCTACATTATGTAGCGGAAGAGTAGGCAGTGCTTTTTTTCCCTTTCTCTCTCATTTCTCACATTATTTGTCTGACATGTTTCTATTTCTCTCTCTCTCTTCCCTCATCAATGCTCATGTCTCTTTCTCTTTCTCATGAATATTCTCTCCTTTCTCTTTCTCTCACCACTTTTTATTTTCTCTCTCATCCTCCCCCCTCTCTCTCTCTCTTTCATGTTTATCATGCTTCACTTCACACACAGAGTAGAGAGAAAGAGTGTGTCCGGCCACCTGCAGCTCCGTTGGACAGAACCCGTTCAAGTCCATCAGCAACAAGCCGTACTATATTTGTTGCCAATCTTGTATTACTTCCTGTATTTTTGTTTTTGTTTTGGGCAATGCGTTGTTGATTTTTCGTGAGTTGGATTGGGGCTTTTTACTGGGCTCTTTTTTGGTCAAGTGATGATAAGCACTGAAGAATCTTTTTTGCATCTTTCTACTTGTTTCTTGGCCAAACAACAGCCTTTGAAGTGCTGAACCTGTAAAAGCCTCCGTAGGAATTAAAGAAGGAAGCTGCATCACCAAAAATTCCTTACAAGAAAACCAGAAACTCATATGAACCCACAACCACAACAAAAATTAAACTCAAATTAACCCATAACCACCACCATTTGGCCACCGCCACTGAACCTCTGCCTCCCCGAACCACCACCATCCCAAATCTCTATGCAAGATAAATAACTAATCTAAATAGAGAAAGGTAGAGAGCAGATGAAGAATTAAGTCTCAAAATTCTCAAAATTTCAATTGGGTTTCAATTGGGTCTCAGTTTTACCACCCAAAATGGGGTTGCCACAGCAGGTGGATTGCTTCCTTCCTCTGTCGTCGCCGGAAGCGGAGCTGTTCTAGGTGGACGAGATGGTGTCCATCCCGCGGTCGCTGTTCTAGGTGGACGAGATGGTGTTAGGCTTGGTCCTGGTGCTATTAGCTGAGTTGTACTGCTCTCTCCTACCCCACCGGCGACAGCTCTGAATCATGACTAGCAATACCGCCGCTGCCGCCGCCGCTGCCAACACTGATTCGCCTGATCAACCGCGAGGTCCAACAACCGCTGCTGCTCCTCCTAACGATAGCTTCTTCGCACAAGGGGTTTTTCGCGTGCCAAGAGGCTTTCTCTTCCCTTCGATTTTTGGCATGGACGAGAGAGAGAGAGGGGAGAGAGAGAGAGAGTCAGAGAGTTAATTAGAGAAAGGAGAGAAAGAGAAAAAAATGATGAGAGAGAGGAGAAAGAAAGGAAAAATGACAGAACATTAAATGAGGAAAAGGAGAGAGAAAGAGGAAAAAGTCAGAAGATTAGTCCGCTACATAATGTACCGACGGAAGCTAGAGGGTATTTTTGTCAAAAAAATAGTCCGCTACATAATGTAGCGGACGTACTTTAAAAAAACGTAAAACTTGAATGCTGTCCGGGAAACAATGTAGCGGACGGGGCGGAGGGGCAAAAAGGTAAAAAAGTCCGTCCGCGACATAGTGTCGCGGACGACTGACAGTATTCGAAAAGGGCGCGATCTGGGCCTTCCATCTTTCAGGATGGACGGTCAGATCACGCTTGCAAAATACCCCATTTTGCTAGCGCTCTCAACGGATCAGCTCCCATATATATATATATATATATATATATATATATATATATATATATATATACATTGCTCGCTCAGACAACTTCTGCTAAGTTGCCCGAGCGATCTGGCCGTCCATCTAGCCTAATGGAGGGCCAGATTTCGTCATCTGCTACATTATGTAGCGGACGACAAAAAAAGTGCAAAAAATAGTTTTGGACCGTCCACATCTCGCGCGTGGACCCAGATAGAGTGGGCAACTTAGCGAAAGTTGCCTCAACGAACAATAGATCAGCTCACACACACACACACACACACACACACACACACACACACACACACACACATATATATATATATATATATATATATATATATATATATATATATATATATATATATATATATATATGGGTCGTGATCCATTGCTAGCGCTAGCAGGTTGCTAGTGCAGTTTGACAGTCCGTTACATTATGAAGCGGACGGGGAAAAAAATGACTGTCCCAGCTCACGATCTAGCCGTCCACATTTGTGCTTGGACGGCCAGATCGCGCTAGCAATGGATCACGACCCACACACACACACACACACACACACACACACACATATATATATATATATATATATATATATATATAATCCTTTTTAAAATTGTCATTTGATTGCATATGAAAAACCGTTCGAATTGCACTGTTTTTAACTCTTGATCGACCTTATTGGGCTTTCAAAAGCTCACTCTCGTTTGATTCCATTTTGCAGGTAATAATCACTATAGACATGGCAAAAAAGGGCCCGTACCCGCGGGTCTATCTATACCAGTAAAAAAACCTGGGTTCAGGTACAAGAATCCTAGACCCATTAAAATTTTACCCGTATTAGGACCGACCTATAAATTTTGGTTCGGTCCGGGCCGAGTACGGGTTACTCGAGCTACTCGCATGTGTTCAGTATATAAAAAGTAAGGTTTCACTTTCTTATCAGACTCTCACTCTTATTTCATTCTCGCCGCCCACCAGCTGCCTCTCTCTCTTCCCTCTAAAGTCAGATCCACCGACCCATATATATACATATATATATATATTTCCCCAACATCAGATCCACCGACAACCGCTCTGCACATCAAGTCAACTCAACGACGCCATGGTTGCTCCATCGCTCGTCATTCGTTGCTCATCGCTTAATTCGTCACTGTCATCTCGGGACACAACTTCATTGCAGCTCCGCCATCATTCATCATCAATCCATCACCACCACAGATTTAATCTGTGAACCAAAAGTCAGATCCTGCTACTGGAAACCCGATTCTCTTCCACAGTCACCGCCAAACCCTCATCGTGGCCACTGGCCGACCACATATTCACCACCCTCACTGATGAAGGCTGATTTCTTGATAGATCTACCTTGATCTATAAAGTCATCTGACTATCAAATTGATTTGTTCTACTTGTGTGTGTGTGTACTTGTTAATTTGCTTATTTGTTTACTAATGTTCTGTATTTTTTGAGGTGATTTTCTGTTTCTAAAGATATATGTGCTTATTGGTTAGGATTTGAGAATAGAGATTTGAGATGATTGTCAGGTTTGGTTGTGTGTTTTTACGGAGTTATAGAAATTAGGAAGTGATAATAATTGTGTAACCAAAAAGAAGGAAAAAATAGTCTAAAGAAAATAAGCAAGTGAATATAATTTTTAAAATGTTTTTTATTTTTATTTTTGAAAAATAATCAGTTTACCCGCGGGTAATACCTGAACCGGCTAGGTAGGGTACGGGTTAAATAAATGGCTACCCGTAAAAATTCGGGTAATTTTTACTCGGTCCGTTTTTACCCGTACCCGACTGGGTATTATCCGTACCCAGCGGGTTCACCCGTTTGCCAGGTCTAGTAATCACCAGTAGATTGCTTGGAGGTGGGTTTAGAGCCTAAGTGAGAAGCTGGATTGCCTATGATCATTCTATTTAGTAAAAGCCCTGTGTGGGTGAACACTGCTTAGTTCTTGACTTTTCGTTTATGACCATTTATTTTAAAGAATTGAGATATTGCACGGATTAAAAGCTCTGATATATATATATATATATATATATATATATATATATATATATATATATATATATATATATATATATATATATATATATATATATATATATATATATATATATATATATATATAGCGGACGATATATATACATTATGTAGCGGACGGCCAAACAGCGCTAGCAACAGTGCTAGCGCTAGCAATGGATCACGATCCTATATATATATATCAAAGTTGTCATTAAGCGATTGATCGAGTGAGTGAGTGTTATAACATTCCGGAAGTTTGGAACATTCGTGCTCTGGAGGGCTAGGACAACCCATCCATAGACCCACGATCTGTACCACCCACCATAGCCCTCTAGCTCCCCATCAATATCTGCTACCTCTGCTATAACCGTTGCCTGTTTGCCCCCCAATCCCCCCTATAGAGACGTAGGCACATAGATTTGGGCTTCCTTTCCACCCTTGTTTGTGTTGCCGATGGGCGTAGGTTGCTTTATATGGTAAGCTTGGTGGTGGTTGTGAAAACCAGTGGTGGTGGGTGGTGAAAATGAATGGTGTTGGTGATGCAGTGGTGGTTGTGGTGAAGACCAGCAGTAGTTGATTTTTTTGGTGGTGGTGGGGCGAGGCATTAGTGTAAATCGACAATGGTGAGTTTGTCATTTGTGGTGGCATTAGGCAGTGGTTGTTGTGGTGTAGATCGACAGTGTTGGGTTTGTTTTCAATGTTGGTCGCTGGACAACAGTTGTTAAGCGTAGCACGGTCGAGTCACAGCGGGAGAGAGCCGTCAGTGATTTGGCTAATTTTATGGTGGTGATGAATCGATCAGACTCGATTGTGGTGCGTTGAGTAGATTTATTCTTCAAAGGTATTACTGTCTTTTCATTAATTCTGTTAACTCTATGAGCTAAAAAATTAAAAAATTAAAATAAAAATTGTTTAGCATAATTTCAATAGATAGGCGGAATCAACTGCAATAAAGGCAAATATCAGGATGGCCATGTGTAATTAACCAGTAAAATACACTAGGAAGATTAGACGAAAGAGAGGAGAGAGATCCGTGTCCGAGACACAGAGCAGAAGGCCAAGAACTAAGTCACCTTCTATATGTAAATAAACATTCATTCGTACGTAATCAAGATCCAATACAACCAGCAAAGATGATGTCCGGCAATTACACCAGCATCGACAATCAAAACGTCACCGGATCTGTCCCCGTAAATCTCTCTCTTTCTCTGTATCCTTAACCTCGCTTATCTTTACATTAATACTCCTTAGATCTGGCTTTGTGATTTAGATTATTTTGGCAGGCAGTTTCAGATCCTCCTGGCCAGGTCTCCGTTAAGTTCACCGGTAATATGAACGTGCTCTGGTGCAATTTATCTTTGACATTGTTATTTGTGATTCGGTATGTGAAATTTTGTGAAGCGATTTTGTCGGTGCAGAGTCAACGCTCCAGACATTCCCTCCGTCAGGCGCTCAGGGAAAGATTTCCGGTGGCTCTGGACCGCCTCGCGATGCCGACGGTATGAGTGTGTGTGGGTGTATATATTTGCGTAAATAGGAACTTGTTTGGAGTTT
Source organism: Escallonia herrerae (assembly GCA_033070095.1). NCBI lineage: Eukaryota > Viridiplantae > Streptophyta > Magnoliopsida > Escalloniales > Escalloniaceae > Escallonia > Escallonia herrerae. The sequence goes on along the minus strand of JAVXUP010002600.1, from coordinate 58,726 downwards.
TATTGACGAATAGAGTTCGATTTTATGTTGATAACGTTGTGCATTGTCAAACGTGGCGGTTGTTTATATGTGGCGGCGGAGCTAGAATTTTAGCACGGTTGCTATATTATGTCCTTAGATTGGTAGCGTATATTCAACGACGCTTTAGATTTCAGTTAATGATACTTTCACTTGCTAAACTATTCCATGTGTCTTAGATCACCTGAAACTAGCCATTGTGATACTAGCAGCTTAACAAGTCCCACAGTTGCCCGTTGCGCGAGGCTCCTGCCCTGGTGGGGAAAGGGTCGATGTGTGCAGACTTTATGCTTCGCTGTTTTGCAAACAGATTCTCCTTTCAAGAACTTGACCTCCAGGTCACAAGGGGAAGAAAAGCCATCACATTTTAGTAATTACTTATAACTTTTATTGGAGCCATATTAATAAAGATTACGCTAGAATACCAACATTTAATGCTACCCTCGTCCACTATTGCACATGCTTGGCAAAAGCAAATTGTTCTATGGCAATAGGTCACAATTTCCATTTAATAAGGCGTAATTACTTTATCCTTAAGTTCTTTGCTTAATTACACTGAACAGTTATGAGTTTTGAGGTTAGTGCACTCAACTACACGAGGTTTAAAACATTACACTCCAGAACGCATGTCAGAGGTTGCCAGGCTAAGAAACCAACGGAAAGTGGGGGAAGACAATAATGCCCTTAATAGTCCTCTTTTATGTGAAAACCAAATTTATTTATGTTCGTTTTCTAAATTTCCAAGAGCAGCATTCATGCGACCACCATCTAATAAACACACACCTACTAACACTTCTGGATGACATCCCTTAAAATGTCAAATTTGTTGAGAGATCAGCACGAGAGAGCTTTCCAAATAGAGCCTAACCCACCACCACCACCATTTCCTCCACTGCCGCCAGCGAGAAACACCTCTAGAAGTTGGATCTGCAAATACCCCATACATTGAATATGCTTTACATCTGAACATTGCACGAGATCTATTCACTTCAGTAAATGCAGCCATGGACCCTAGTTTTATAAAACCCTTGCGACGAACCACATCAATCCAACAGCTTGCCGAAATTTGCCTTTGCATTGACTCATCACGTCATCAGATCCAATATAAAAGAGAGAAGAAGGGTGATATTTGATTGGACTGGATTTTATTCATATCTGAATGGGTTTTCTACAGATTAGGTTTGGTGGTTTGGTAATAAAGCTGGTGATGGTAAATATGTATACAAAATATGCTATGAGCATATAATTTTTTTGCCGAGTGTTTTCTTAAGGGCATTTTTGACGTTACTTTTTTGTCCAGTGACAACCACTTGACAAGATCGGTTGGTGTAATTATTGAACACTAATGTAGTTGAGTGTAATATCCCTAAACCTCAAGTAGGTTCAATGTAATTACCATAAGCTTGTCAACAACTTTAAATTTTATTTTAACAGAATAATAGCATCATTGTGAGTTACTACCCATTTCTTCCCAAGTAATTTAGAGAATTAAAAGAAGATATTAACTCAGTGTTGCAACTTAAAGTGTCCCGCCAAATTCAAGCTGGTTAATTTGCTACTTTTTCTAATTGCTTGAAATATGTGAACTTCAATGGTTCATTTGGCTTCGTTGTTGAATAAGCATTTGGATTTTCTCTATCCTTTTGCTTAAATTACCAAAGTCGTTTACTTTAGTTGTTCCTTGCATTTTTTTTCCCCAAAATTTGTGCACTTGGAATTTTCTCAGTTGAGAATACATTTAAGTGGCTATAGAATGAAAATAGAAAGAGACAGTGTGTAATCAAATACCTAGTTAGCGGATGTCATGTTAAAAAATGAGTATGTTATGAGGAGTAAATGTTGGGAAATTCAAGAAAGGCTGTTCAATGAGGGAATGTGGTTAAGGATAAGTGATGCCTCAAAATACAGAATTTGACTGTGCACGAACACGTCCGTTCTGGTGTAAATTTCTATTTCATTACTCATAATTGATGCTAAACATGAGAGTAAGATTTCCGGAAGAAAGAACTTTTATGAGATGTGCCCACTTCACTTCAATTTATGAAAGATGGTTCTTTTGAAGTTCTACTCATTTTACTCTTCAGGATTCAAGTCAGATATTACTTTCACTAAGGCCCTCAATTTGTGTTATGAGTAGGTTCCAATGACTGAAATTCTTAAGCTACGTTTTCTATGGGAAATTCTGTTAATTTCCAAATTGCACACTTCAGATTCCTTGGCATAGTTTAATTCATTCCGTGTTCAAACGTAATAGTGACTCCTTTCTGCAGATACATTCTCAAAACCGGTATCTGGTTCTGATGAGGCCCAGCCAAGTGGTTGGTTCCGGACATTCACAATTGCTGCTTACAAGCCTTACTTTGATGTTGACACGTCGGACGTTTTGGAGCGGATTAAAGATTCACTGTTACCATTCAGTGGGAGCTTCAACGAGAAGACTGCCAACACCCCAGATTTGTGAGTAGTCATTTTGCAACATGATTACTTGGAGATATATGTATATTTGCGTTTCCCAAAACGTTTGAGTTGGCCGTTGGTGATGTTTTTGTAAATTGGTGGAGATTCCCAAAGAATGGTGGATTGGTGGGGTCCTACTTGGTAAAGCGTGACTCTACATCTCGATATAAAAGATGTGAGCTGATCATGTGCTCTTAGTATGATCAAATGCCTACACCGTAGAAGCTCATGAGTCTATGTGGTTGTTGACAGGAAGGATGTCTCTTATTGTCATGGAGGACAAAATAGTCAATCTCTTATTGTGTATTAATGGTCAAATTAACTTTTGAACAAAGTCAAAGTTCTCAATGCCATATTAAGAGAGAGATCCATTATTCATGGCACTAACTAGTGAAGAGCTACGCAGCGCGGGGAAAGAACGCTGCTCATGTAGATTGACCTTCTCTATAGCGAGCTAGTCAGAAATATAGGCGCTATAAACTAGGAAATGCAAATGTTCACGGGAAACTGGGACGTTTGGGCTTTTCACTAGGAAAAGATGGTCAGACGGGTCGTTTTCACCTAGTAAGGATCTTGTGTTCCTTGAAGCGTCAACACACTTCTCCTGTGATTCTAACAATTTTGGCCGCGGTGAAAAGTCTTTTACAGGGAGGTTTTTGCGAGGGTTAGCTGTCACGTACGTGATGTGGTTAGCATATTTGAAAGCTTCAAGTTTCCTTGAGAAGATCATCCTCCTTGCCATTCCCCTGCTTTCTGCCGCTTGTCCTCAAACTGACCAAGCTATTGGTATTCTTTGGAAGGTGTGGCTGCAAAAAATTCACTTTGATCCTCTTTATCAAAGAAGCCAAGAGCAAAGCGGCAGTTCTCTAGTAACCTGATCTCTTTGTACACAACTAAGTATGTTGAGTATGGGAAGGAGGTGGCTTTGGAGGACTTCTTTCCGGGAGTTATACAGTAGGATGGAAGATCCTTATGACGTGGAGTTCTTCCTAGGAGAGTTGGATCGGGTTTAGGATTATATTAATAGCCAGAAAGGGAGCGATGAAAACGCGTTGTTTCAGTGACATATCTAATCAGACTGAGTAGGATTTGAAGACTTTTAGCATGAGTATCAATGTAAGCAGGCAGAAAGGACGCCGAAGCTACCCTTTCTAGAATGCAAGCAATCTTGCTTACTTGCCTTGTAGTGTGAGATTTTGGGAACTTTTGGTCGCTGCTTAAGTGATGGCCAATGACAGCACCCTGATATCTGACGCTTCTCATGTGTTACTGTGTATGCCTGGAAGTGGATTTTTCTAAACCTCTGCCACTGCCATCTAAGCTTTGGATTGGAACTGGTGATAAACGGCTTTCTTTAGAAAGCTTATTTTTGAAGGGTGGTTGTAGATCATAATAGGGCCAGGCCCCCTCTCGTTGGTGAACAAAAGGTCATTACTTCACCGACTGAATGCTCATCCTCCGAGGAGAGTTCTGTATCCCCCACGAGGACTTCCTACAAGATTGAGTTGGGCCATTACCATTGTTACTTCTAATGAAATCAGGAAGATCGCATAATGCAACAAGTTTGGGATCAAAGCTTAGAGACTAGGAAAATGAAACTAAGCCTCCCCAGCCCAATTTCAATTGTTTTGCTTTCTTAAATCGCATATGGGCTTAAAGTTTCAATTCATATTTTCGAATTGATCTAGTTTTCGAGGCCAGCCAATTTGGAGCCCTTATCAAACGAATAAGTAAGGACTTGAAAGGTTGTTTGAAAGGCAAATATTTCTTGCAGTTTTTATCCTTAGCTGGAACCTGCTTCGTCCACTACTGGCTAATTGCCTCCCTATATGGTAAAGATGTCTGGTCAAGGGTGGGCATTATCTCAAAACTCCGACCACTTCTGCAGGATTTTGGCATTTCATGTCCTTATAAAAGCTCGAATAAATCAAGACAAGATTTTTTAAGCAAATGATACCAAGGGGGATACAAGGATTTCTGATGGGTTGTCCTCCGGTTAGAAAGGAAACTCCGTAAAAGGGTAAATGCATTCCTAGTCGATAGAAGAATTGACCAAGTTAAACGATAAGGATAACAAAAACACTTCCACTGTTAGGCCCTACTATGCAACTTTATTAGTTATTGTTACCTGGGCTTTCATTTGTGCACTGGATACCATCCTGACGATTCACAACTTAGGAGGCGGTAGAATTATGGATGACTGAAGTCTATGTGCAGGAAGCACGGTCCAATAGTCAATCATCTTATCTTGAACAATGAGGTAACTCATGACTCGTTCTGCAAGTAGTTCATCGTACAAGACATTTATTTAGGTTTGACAACATCAGCAGTTGCTTGGATGTGTTATTTCGGAGACAAACATTGTAAAATTGTAATTTATTAGAGTGGCTTGCCATCTTATTATATTAATAGTTCCAAAAACAATTTTAGATATTTTTGTTGGGAGACTAAAAAAGGCATTCTAAAGGAAGCATGATTCTCACCCCGATCAAGAGATGAGAAATCCAATCTTAGGGATCCCCGCTATACGGCAATTTCCAGCCTAACTTTTCTAGCCGTAGGCTCAAGACTTGGCAAAGAACTTGTGAATGGTGCTTATATAGTGAGTAGCCTAAAGTGTGATGTTCTTTATCCGTCTTGAAAATCAACAATGTTCGAAGCCCTCTTTTTTGTACCTGGAAACAATTTAATAAACTTCTTGGACTCAAATAACTTACCAAAACATGGACGGGTCCAATTTGCCGCCCCCTTGTAAAAGAGTTGCTACAAGTGAACTTTGCCCTTCTTTTTCAATAATTCGACTGTGTAAAAAAAAAGGTGGTACTGTTATCCCTTTCTCTTAGTAACGATCTAAAGCTTTCATCTCTAGCTAGCGTACTCGACTTTTTCCTCTTTTTGTTCTCCTATCTTATCCTCTTTTTACTAGGATATATTTAGATGAAGGCCTTACTACCGAACATGAACTCTTCCTCAAGACTGTACTCTGCCCCTCTCAAATTTGTGAAAGCAAGTTTCTGGCTACCAGTTTTTCTTTGGATCACCAAGTTATATCTACTGCCTATGAATTCTTATAATTGCAAACAAAAGCTGTAGTTAGCCTGTTATATTCGCAATTTATAATCTTCACTTCCTAATTGTGAGCAGGTATGGACCATTTTGGATATGCACTACCTTAATTTTTGTGGCAGCTTCCATTGGTACATTTGTCACCTATGTGGCACACAAGCTACAGAACAAAGAATGGGACTATGACATAAATCTGGTTACCTGGTCTGCCGCTTTGTTCTATGGCTATGTCACTGTTGTTCCTCTCTGCTTGTACATAATACTCAAATACTTCTCTGCTCCATCTGGCCTGGTTCAGCTGTTTTGTCTCTACGGCTACTCTCTATTTATCTTCATTCCAGCTTTGGTAAGTTTTATGCTTCTAGTTTCTTTGCTTTTTTGTTCCATAAGATCATCTTCACTCTGCATGCTTGTTTGAATACAGTGTAATATTGTTTAATGAAGTATATGTCACATACTAGGTATTTAAGTAGTTTGGCCTGTGGACGTACCTACAGAATAAATTGTCTATTTGGCTGCTAGAAATTGGAAATGGGGACCAAGACAAACACAAGTTCATCTCACACATTCGGCTTTTTATTGAGCTTTCCTAGGTGTGGAATGCATAATACTTGGAGGGAATTTTACACAAGTTAGTTTAGAATCAGCTACGCATTCATGATTTTAGACCTAAATCATGCTGAGTATCCTTTCTCCCACAAGCTTTGACCTTAGTGCCAGCTGCGAGATCTGAGGATGCTCTTTTCTGGAAATTTTCAATTATAGAGCATGTTACATTAGCGTCTCCACCTACATTGTTTTCTTCGTCTTCCCTTTGTTCAATCTTAGCGTGAGACCGTAATTTACTTTGAGGCTGTTCTTATTCGGTAAGCCATGCTTGAGCCTTTGTCCCGGCTGACATTCTTGTTCCTTTATTTGCAGTGTCTATCTATTATTCCCTTTGATATATTCCGATGGGTGATTGCCGGTGTAGCTGGGTTCATGTCAGCAACCTTCGTTGCACTTAATCTCCGTAATCACATTAAGTCTGCCGGAGAGAGGTGGTTCCTCATCGTGGCTGGCATCTTCTTGTTGCAGCTGGCTCTGGCCATCGCACTAAAGCTGTATTTGTTTACTGTCAGTGTCTAATAACAGCATCGCTGTGGCCAAAAACATATTATAGATCATAGAGAAAGGGCTTTCTGCTAGTCGAGCTTTAATAGAAGTGTTCATCATTCAAAACATATTTGTTCATTCAATTTTGACGAGCTAAATTCAATTAACAATGTTCAAGAACTAAATACTTTGCTCTGCCTCGAGCTTTTAAATGAACTAATTAGTGTTCATCTGAAAAATCAATGTTAAATGAAGTTGGTGCAGGCCTATTAGTCTCTGAGCTGGTTGATATCAGATTTTGACACTGTATTTTTTAGCTTTTCAAGTTTCCTTTTCTCGTTGTTATTCAAATATTTGTAGACTGCATTTCCATGTCCTGGGAAGCATCTAAATTTGGCTTCTTGTGCCATGTGAGATCAATCCACTTCTGCACCCTAGCCTTTGCAAAATCACCCGTCACCTCCTACCCCTCTAGTTTCAGCTCGGACCTGCTTTTCACTGAAGTCGTACAATCTGGTGTTGTACATCTCCGAAAAATCACGAACTTGCACGGCGATTACTGGCCAAGGTACAGAAAAGACCCCTTCTGCAACAATCTCTTGATACAATTTTCCCTCCTCTTGAAAGGAGGAGGAGGTGTTACACAAAATGCAACTAGGCTCAAGTAGGGGAAAGAGGTTGCAATTTGCCCAAGACATGTGCAAGATTCTTCATGAAGTATAGCCCGTGAGGTGGTACAGTACATTCTGTCCATAAAACATAGTACCTGACAACTATAGTTGAGAATAAGACTATAAACCGGAGTTCAGAAGATTTGCCCAACCCTGATAGGCAGATATAGCTTCAACTTGTGACAAAAGAAAAAGAAAAGAGAGCTTTAACCTGTATAATTGTATGTATCACTTGATTAAGACTTTCATTGCGCATGCATGGATCTGTAGCGATATGTACGATATTAATTTCACACCGCACTTACATCTTTTGGTGATTTGCATGCTACACCTTGATATTTCAATATTCACATCTCGCATTTCGGACTCCTAATATTGTGGTGTCCAACACGGGAAAATATTTGGTGGTTGTCTAATACCACCTGACAGCTTGAAATTCAAAATAGATTGCTAACACCACCTATCCATATCTAGGTAATACTGCAAATCTTAACAACCGTAAACTATGGTTAGAATGACAGCTTGAAATCCAAAATAAAACCAGCAGCTCAAACTTTCTCCATTGAAGTTACACCCTAGTCTCTAATCCAGTGTTATCAAAGGGGCACTTCCTACGCCTTGCCCAGGGCCAGGAGTAGCCCCTTCAAGAATGCGCGTACGGAGGCGCCCAGGCGCAAGGCGGTGGTGGAGATGCAAAAAAAAAAAAAAACCCCAAAAATTCTATTTTTTGATTTTTATCTCTCAACCGTTCAGATTAGAGTGATCTAACAAGGACTTGATTGAAGATTCAGATGAACTAGTAGCAATTCAGAAAAGAATTAAAGACTTGACGAACAAAAACGTAAAAATAAACCAAACCAATTTAGTTTACAAGAGAATGTCATGTCCCCAGGTCATGACAGAGCTGATCAAGCTGACCACCAGGAGAAGGAAGCTGGGAATAAACAAAACAAGATGAGAATTCGAGTTAAGCGATCGGGAGTGAGGCCAGAAGCTGGAGCTTCCACCGTTGTTGAAGACAAGTAGCAGAAATTTGGGGCCAAGGACAGACGGCACCGTTTGAGACTATCTTCAAGGTTTGGAGTATACGGTACCGTTTGAGCAACTGGTGTTTAAGTCAAGCGACATCGTTTGATTCTTTTTTAAAAAAACCTATGAGTGACACTTATGTAAGTAGATTTTGGCCCTAGAGCCAAAATCCCAAAATTTGAATTCTTGTTTTGAAATTCTGTTACATATAGACGATGCAGAGAGAGTGAGGAACCAGGATTAAAATCAAGAGTGAATTTCTTCTCTATGCCTCCTATCTTCTCTCCTGTAACCTCACTTTCAGTAATAAAAACCTCTTTTTCTCTTCTCAGTTCAATTCTCTTCTCTACTTCTCTATGATTGAGTTTCATTCTACAGCTATGGAGTTTCAGTTAAGTAGCATCTCTTTGGATATGCTACAATTGGTATCAGAGCCTCATCATTGAGGCCTGTGCTAGTCCATTACTTTTATAATCACAACAGCTTCATTCTCTTCAATCACTGCAATTAAAATGTCGAGATCCGTTAAGAACAATCAGTCTAATGAAGCCGACATTCATGAGGCTCAGGAGGCCATCGTTCATCGAATGAAGCTTATGACATTCATGAGCTGTAGAGGCATCCATCTCCATCGATGGTACTTATGATATCAATGAGCTCTCTGAGAAGTTTGAATTGCTAACCTAATAGAATCAGGTAAGGATATGATATCATTTACGAATCAAGTTTGAATTAGCTAACCAGCGGATTGATATTCAGAGCTAAGGACACACTTCACCAATACGAATACAGGTAACATACTGCCAGTTTCATTGAGCTTCCCTAGGTTTAATGGATATTCTAGGGGCTAGGTTGGAACCTCCAGTACCAATCCACCTGCTAGAGGTAAACATATGCATCAGTACAATGAAGCTGAATGGTTTATGAGATAAACCATTGGGAAGAGTTAGATGGCATGAGTTTGTGATTGACTTGTATGCCAAATTCTCATTGACAAATGGAGTTAGTGTTATTGGTGAATTTAATAAGCTAGAAAACTGGTCAGTGGATGAATTGGGAATAGGTTTGATCAATGAGGGCTTGTGGTCCAAGAGTTTGACCAGATGAGAGTGTTATGTGAGTTTTATTAAGCAAGTAAAAAGGAGCAGGGTTGATGAAATTTGAAGTTGAATCAATGTCTAAGGCTGGTCCATATAGCTATGAGAGAAGAAGTTGCTATTAACAGTCTGGGGCCTCAACCTGAAATAAGGAGCAGGGTTGAGCAACCAACCCAATCCCTGTCTCATTCCATATAGCTAAGAGAAGAAGTTGCTAAAACAGTCTGAACCCTCTCCTTCTATGCAAGGCTCTACTGCCATGTCTAGCCACAACCAACCCATTAGCAATCCTCATAGCCCATTTAACAGTCATGCAAATTCTTCTAAAACCACTTTGAACCTTAGTCTTAGACCAAGCCCCTAATGCAAGCCACCCTTTAAAGGTTGCCTTAGGCCTAGCTTTAGGTGTGGGGCATTGAACCTGGACACAAAGCTATACCAGTCATTGACCATGACAAATCTGAAGAAGAAGAGGAAGATTCCACAGAGGAAACCATGTTTTACAACAATGAACAACAACTTTTGAGCCTGGAACCATCATTTCCATGCCCTGGCAGGGCCAACAAATCAGGATTCCTGGCCCTTAGAAACAAAGTGTTCAGCATATTAATGAACAGGGTACAGACAACTTCTAATCCATATACAGAAAATAGAACCTGAAATCAGTGTCATCTGGCACAAACCACTCTCACAAAAATCAGGTGTGTAAGTTAGAAACAAAGGACAGCATACTAATATGAGGAACACTACTTCTTGGACCCTAAGTCTGCTGAAAGTGGTGGGATGTACTGGAAACTACCAATAATCAAACCTTACCAGCATGAAGCAAGGTTGAAAAAGACACAATTCCCAAGAACTTCAAATGGAAGATGGGGTTGAATGACTTTCTCCATAAGAGATCTACCATTGGGAGGCATGTGGATCATAGGTATGCAGTCCTCAAGAAAGAGGCTGCCTAATTTTCAATTTGATAACAATCAAATTTCCTCAGCATCAAGGGAAGTTCATTCTCAATATATCAATTCCCAGGCAAACTATCAAAATGAACAAGCCTACAGCTTTGAAAAGAAACTCCAAAGAAGCTGCACCATGGCCAGAATTGCTTCCTCCGTCAGCAATTCAAGAAAGTCAAGGCTCCTGTTACCTGAATTTCAAGATGTCTTTGATAGCCTTGACTGCAGAGAAGATCGTCAACCATCAAGGATTGGTTGAAGGAGCAAAGCCTTGCTTAAGTGGGTCCTTTACAAAAATTAGATCTAAGATCTTGAATACTACTTAATCAAGACAGTGGAAGGAGACCATCCACAACATTATTGTGAAGTCATGCTGGGCAGATTATGTTTTGATACAGAGAACAAATCATCCCCCTTCCAAGGACAGGATCCAATACCTGTAACAAATGACCTTGCTTGATGAGTTGCATGGGTCAAACATAATCACACACCTTAGATCTAAGGAGTGGGTACACCAAATTTGTAGTGGAAGAGACCAGCACAAGGGCATTCAATCTCAAATTGGTCAAAATAAGTTCAAAAGTAATGCCTTGGCCACTCCAAAGACACAGCCCCCATCTAACAGATTTATGATACATAGGCTATCACCCATCAATTTCGAAAAGTTGAATAGTATTATTTGATTCTATCTTGAGTTTTATCCCTCAAGTCCACCAAGAAGCCATCAAGAATGGCTGAAAATTGACTCCCAAGTAGTTTAGATAACAGACTATGTGCAAAGCAAAGCCATGGTTTTTTCAGGAACAGAGTTGATTAAACTCAAAAGAATCGTAATTACCAAGGAGTGTCAACAAACCAAAATGCAGCTATGTCATTCCCACTTCAAGGAGAATGAGAGCTAAGAAATTGTTCAACTGGATCAGAACCACTGCTGCTTTGATACACTTTGGTGTAAATGCAGCAAACTCACCAAAAGTTGAATCAGGATGCACTTTCAAGAGTGAAGAAGCTAACCCATTTCCATTCCCTCAAGCTGCAAGCTTGCGTCCAAAGCTGGGTTACCAATTTTTCTCTGTCCATGAACATGGGATTCACCCGTAATACCATTTGGGGCGTGCTAAGATCAAAACAGGCCATTGGAAAACCCAGATGGCCCTAGGAGTCAACAAATTTGGGAAACTTTGGGAAACCTTATTAACCAACAATGCCAATATTAAACACAGTTATAATAATGGTTAGCACTCATTGTTTGATGATTATTTACTTTAAAATTCCAGTAACCATATATAACATGTTGAGTGCAACTCTGCAAACCTTGCACCCATGATTTAGAGATACATTCTAGTTGATGAACTAATATTGCAAAAGAAGCAATCTATCAAGATTGCCACAAACAACTCAGAAACTGGAGATCACATTATCACCCCTTTGGTGCTCATACAACAAAACAGAAAATTAACTGCTGAGAACAGACAACAGTTATTTAAAATGAGATGGAAACACCACTTCCTTGGTACACATATCAAACTGGATCCCAAATCAAGGGGAAAGTTCATGAGAATCAAGCAGTTTTCACCAAATGGATGGAAGAATTGCAATTCCTCAGGTTTGGCTGGAACTTTGGATCCGAACAACACTATATAGGCTGTTCTTCCGGCCTAAAATGAAGCAAATGTCCATTTCATTGGTACTAGAATGTCATTTGATGCAGCAAAGAGATAAAGGGTGCATGTCCCATGGATCCAGATATTACGTGGTTGCCCATTCCTGCAACTTGGCACAACATTCTCAATGGACTTTGTAGAGGGGTGACCTACTTGAGGCACACATCTTTCATTGGTTGAATAACTAGGTAAAGTATGTCCACTTCATCTAAATCTCATTTTACATGCAGAAACCATAAGCTCAGCATATCTTTGACTGTGAACTTCAAGTTAAACATGGCATGGCCAGAAGCAATCTTAACAGCAATAAAGTCTACCTCCTGCATTTCTTGGCCTTTTTTGAAGTTATCAGGTTGTGGTTTAGTCCATTATTAGCGACGCCTACAGCTCCCTGAAATTGATGGACAAACAAAAGAATAAGCCCTCAGATAAATTCTGAGACAAACCCTATGACAAACCCACAAGAAGCAAACGTTGCCTATGATTCCCATATAAACCAGCTTGACGCATCTGCTATCCGGATGACATCATTTCAGCAGTTCACCATCAAATCCTTCCTTCTTAAGTTTATCCACTCCGGAATCTACTAACTCAGAGTCCGATAACCTATTTGCATTGGCAAGAAGTAGGGTGCTGCATCTACTCAAGGAACATCTAACCATGGCACAATCAAGGATGCAACAGTATGCTAATCTCCATCGCACCGAAAGATCATTTGAGGTTGGTGATTGGGTGTATTTGAGGCTACAGCCCTATAGGCAATCTTCCTTGGCTTTGAGGAAGAATCTTAAACTATCTCCCAAATTTTTTGGACCTTATAAGGTTCTACAGAAAATTGGCTCAGTAGCCTATAAATTACAGCTGCCAGACAACAGCGCAATCCACCCGGTGTTCCATGTGTCACTTTTAAAGAAGAAAATTGGGCAGTCTATAGTGCCCTCTTCCAAACTACCACCAGTTAACAGTGAATGGCAGATGTTAATGGAGCCTGTGGCAATTATGGACCACATAATTGTTAAACGTGGCAATGAAGCAGCAGCTCAGATCCTGGTCAAATGGTCCAATGCCAGCTAGGGTGAGGAGACTTGGGAAGACTGGGACATCTTGAAGTCCAGATTTCCAAATTGGAACCCTTGGGGACAAGGATTATTCAAAGAGGGAGGGAATGTCATGTCCCCAGGTCATGACAGAGCTGATCAAGCTGACCACCAGGAGAAGGAAGCTGGGAATAAACAAAACAAGATCAGAATTCGAGTTAAGCGATCGGGAGTGAGGCCAGAAGCTGGAGCTTCCACCGTTGTTGAAGACAAGTAGCAGAAATTTGGCGCCAAGGACAGACGGCACCGTTTGGGACTATCTTCAAGGTTTGGAGTATACGGTACCGTTTGAGCAACTGGTGTTTAAGTCAAGCGACATCGTTTGATTCTTTTTTAAAAAAACCTATTAGTGACACTTATGTAAGTAGATTTTGGCGCTAGAGCCAAAATCCCAAAATTTGAATTCTTGTTTTGAAATTCTATTACATATAGACGATGCAGAGAGAGTGAGGAACCAGGATTAAAATCAAGAGTGAATTTCTTCTCTATGCCTCCTATCTTCTCTCCTGTAACCTCACTTTCAGTAATAAAAACCTCGGTTTCTCTTCTCAGTTCAATTCTCTTCTCTACTTCTCTATGATTGAGTTTCATTCTACAGCTATGGAGTTTCAGTTAAGTAGCATCTCTTTGGATATGCTACAGAGAACCACAATTCCATCTTACCAATCAATTTCAAATGATCGGTTATTTGACGATGCAAGAAAAGTTCTTATACAGAGAGTCCTGGGCAGTTAAAGAAAGAGATAGAGGGGTTGTGGTAACTGCTGGATGGTCTTAGCACAGGGTCATCAAAGAAAGAAGCAGCGGTGACCGTAACCGGAGATGATCTGATCGGAAGCAAATCTTGAAGGCACACGTATGCCACCCCGGTTGTGACGTCTGGTGGTGGATTTCCGGTGGTGCAATGCCAGGTAAAGAAAGAGGAGAAGACGGAGAAGTACAGACGGCTTCGGCTATGATGGATCTGGGTTTTCTAGGTAGAAGACACAGAGACCCAGAGACAGAGAAGAGAGACGTGTGTGGGGTTCTGTACTCTTTCCTTTTTTCGGTTTTTTTATTATGGTTAACCCTGGTTAGAGCTTACTCTGAACCTAGATAGGTGGCCCATCACCTGTTAAGTTTGCTTAGTTAGTACAAGATTAGTGATAACTTAACACCATGTAAGTATATGAGTTGGTACTAGACAACTACTAAATATTTCTCCATAAACAACAGTCAAACTCTCTTTCTGTTAGTTTTTGAAGGAGAAGATAGTCAATATGCGTGACATCCATGTCATCAACGTCCAACACTGACGCACTTTTCTCATTTTTCTATTCTTCAAACACCCTTCTCAATCTGCTGAAGTTTATCGTCTAGTCTAACACCACCACAGTTCAACCCACTACCACCAGAAAACCTGTAATGCAACCAAGAAACCAATCCCCGTGGCCGGTAAACCAAGCATCACCACCACAGCACAACTCATCAATCACCACTAGCCCTACCAAACTAACCACCACCACTACCACAGTACAACTCATCCACCATCAGAACAAATCCCACCCGAATGTAGCCCCATAAACCAACCACCACCATAAAACCCATCAAAATCGTCGCCATCAAACCAACAACAACCACCACCAAACCAATCCAAATTGTCGTCCACCAAATCAACAATCGTGTCACCACCTCCCTCAGCCACCATTGTCTACCATCCACTCCTATCCCCCGGCCCTTACAGTCGAAGCTCATATGTCGCTTCAATTGCAGCCTATTCATAATCTCAGGCTATCCATTTGCCACTCCACCACTGTCGCCACCACTAATCGAACCCACCCACTGAACTCCATGACCCATTATCGCCATGATTAAATCCCTTCACTGCTGCCAACAAACCACCACCATGCACCAAACCCCACCAGTCGTCAACACTAGAACCAAACCCTCAACTACAACATTAGACCACGACCACGCACCAAACCTCTTATTCATCACCACCGCCAAACCCCCCATCGTTGTCAGTAAATAACTACCATGCACCAAAACTCACAACCATTACCATCACAATTAGTAATATCTTCTAATCAGTAATACTAATACTTTGTAGTTAGTAATATTTTTAAAAATTTTCAACTAGTTTTCCCTCCATCCCAAAAAGTTTGACCATCTTTCCTTTTTAAGTTGTCTCATATAAATTGATCACTTTCCAAGTTAAGAAAATTTGCATAGGTATTTTTTCATTTTTATCTTTTTTACACTTTTCTTGTTCTTTTTTTCTCTCCATATTTAACTCTCGATTAATCCATTTTCTTTCTTCTTCCCACCTCCTCTCTTTTGGTGTAGAGTGGAAAATATACATAATATGACATATATTCTTAAAATGCATGCCAAGTAAAACTGAAGCATTTTTTTTTGGACCGAGGGAGTCATAATTGTTACTAAATTACCAAAAAAATTCTTTAGAATATTAGAAATTAAGGGTATTCCATGTCAACGTTGTGTAGATGCCACATGGATGTCATGCGGATGCCATTTTGGACATAATAATCGAAGTGACTATCTTGCCCCTCAAAAATTGACCAAGTTTGGACAAAGGGGAGTTTGACCATCAATTGGTGCTGGACACCGCAATTTAAAGAGTTTGAGGTGCTGGGTGCTAAGGTTAAAACATCGAGATCTGGAGTGCAAATTTCAGCAAAGAGGGACGTGCTGGATGAAATTGATCCTTTTGTTGCTATATATGCCAAGTATAGCATACAAGTGACACCATTTTTTTCAATATAAATCACCAAAAGAAATGGACCCTCTAGTTGTACTTGTATATATAAGAACATTTAGAATGTCGTTGTTAGCCCTAGGGTTGGATAACCTAGGCTTACATCTTGTTTTGATGATAACTACACATTGATTATGTTCTAATGTGTGCTAAGTGGATTCTTAGTAGATATATACATGACACTCATGAAGATACATTTGAGAAGTTGGATAGATGGATTGAAGCCAAAGAAGCTTAAAGTTATAGTGGACATGTTATGAAAGCTTCATCAAGTCTAATGTTAAAGACTAAGAAAGGATACAAAGACTAAGTTATTATCGATTATGATTGATCTTTACTATTATGTAACTAATCTTGGTTTGATGCTTGGATTGATGACTATGACCTAAAAAGATCTTGGGACACCTTGTGCATTGCATGTGAGTTCATAACCATTTATGCAAGTGTTGTTCTTGAAAATGAGTGAACTTTGAAGCTCACTCAGATTTTCTTTGGTGCTAATATTTCATATCTTGGTAAAACTTTTCATTAGTTTTCCAATGCAAAAAATGGCACCTCAATCCAATTTTTTAAGAAAAAGTTATGCCCAAAATAAGAAAGAGGGTTCCGTGAGGCAGCCAATAGGCAATAGGGTAATACAGTCGACTTCATTGGAATACAATCGACTTCATTGGAATACAGTCGACTGCATTGGTCAAAATTCACCGCCAACGGCTATTTTCGAGGACAAGACTGCAACAGCTAGTTTAGAGGGAACCCAGTCGACTACATTGGGAATACAGTCGTCTGCAATGGCAGTTTTGCTCACTTTTTACCTCTAACGGCTATATTTCATTTGCTCTTTATATAAATGATTTAGGACTTCATCATACATTATGGAAACCACATTCTAAGCCTCTATTCATTAGAGAAACATCAAGGCTCATAGATTAAACTTTTCTCTCTTCATATTCATGATTTTACATCATTAAAGAGAACATCTTTGTGAGCAATTCTTTAATCGAGAGTGAGCAATTCATTTGTACTCATTTCCTTTCAAGAAGGTTTCTTTGTACACATTTGATCTTGTAAAAGGATTATGATCAAGGCTTGGGTTTGTCAAGTCTTAGGTGAGCTTTGTGGATGCAAGGTTTGTGCTTGGTGTGGGGATATCACCAAGAGTTGTAAGGATTTTGCTCTTGACCCGGAAGAAGATTGTTGCTAGTGAATTTTAGTGCTCTTGCAAGAGACTTCCTTAAAGAGGTTGATGTAGGCTTGAGGGTAGTTCAAGTCGAACCATTTAAATCTCATTGTCAAGTATCTCTAACTCAATCTCTTTACTTATTACTCTATAATTGCTTGAGATTGTGTAGTTAGCATCTTAATTGAAATATTGCTTGGCTTGATTAAGTTTCATGATTGTGTTTTGTTTAAGTTCTCCACTAATTTTCAAAAACCCTATCCACCCGCCTCTAGGGCTATTTTATTGGTTTCAGTCTTTATTACAATAAGGTTCATATATTAGTGATAAACATGACTATGCATGTAATCATCGGATTACCAAGCGATTAAAGAACTAGGTTGCTAAAAATGAATCTTGTTGTGGTAAAAAATTGTACAAGACCGGATGATCACACAAATAGACTTGCAAAGCACACCACGAGCAAATGGTGACTTGCGGAGGAAGCTTGGAAAATCTCTGATGCTTAAGTCAAAACTTATGTGAGATAAACTCTGAACTAGAAGAAGAACATGCAGAGAATATGAGTTAGGTGTACCTTAGATTTGTGAATTTATAAGGAGCTAAAAGAAGTTTTCTTTTTCTAGTGGGAGACAATTTTCTCAGAAGTAGTTATCATAAGGGATTATATTCCTTATTATTCAAGGATTTTAATAGCTTGCTTTAGGAGCCTCAATTTTGAATAACATAGCGAGTGGCTACTAGCTTTCTTCGGCTCTTAGGATGAGCTTAGGTTCCATAGCTTTAGGAGCCTTCAACAAAAATAGAATAGCTTTACTTAGCGGCTACTACTTTCTTTCTAGTATAGAACCTTTGCTTTAAAGCCATTTGGTGTAGATAAAAAGGGACAAGTGTCGGTCATTGAATGGTGGTGTATTATTTTCTTTATATCATTTAGCCCCCCACTTTATTATCTTTTATAAAATGGGGAAGTAATTCGTAACTCTATTTTGGATGTGTCACGTCTAATGGCCAGTTAAAAGGAGATCGCTAATACACTGTGTCTGTCTTGCTGGATAAAGTGTAGAGCATTAGCTCATGGAGTTCCTCATTTTCCCAAATTTGAGAATGTTGGAGCCCTTATACGACGAGGAAATTTATTATTTTAGGTGTGAGCTTGTTGTGGTCTACACAAGCGCTTTTTAAGCCATGTAATCTAGTTCACTCGACTAGCTAGAAAGACAAAAGTTAGCCTCGGGAGCTCGACCACTCAGCTGGCTAAGAGTTTAGTTTGAGCTTGGGAGCTTATCCACTCAACGATATGAGGGACTAAGTTGAGCTATGGAAGCTCGTCCGCTCTGCTTGGTCGAGGGACTAGGTTAAGGGATTACAAAAGCCTCTCACTCCATAATCTTTAGGATAAGAATGTGGAAGGTCGCTAATGTATCCTTGTGGACACATTGGGAGTTAGTGGTTAGCTATCTGTCAGCCCATTTGGTCAAGTAATTAGATTCGTGCTCTGAAAAGGAGCTTAACTAATGCGGATGAAATTATTCACTAAGAATAATGGTTTGGTCACTGAGTAGAGAGATTTTTCCCTTAAAATGAGCTCATTACCGAGCAAAGAGCTAAGGCCATTAAAGAAGCTTGTGCGCTCGGCTAGAAGAACAAAGAGCTTTAGCTTGAAAGGGAGCTCGTCTGCTCGGCTGGAAGAGCAGATACCTCAACTCCTTTGGAAGAAGCTCATCTGCTCGGCAATTTCCTTAGAGGTAGTTATCATAAGGGAATTTTTTCTTTATCGTCCAAGTATTGTAGTTCTATTGAAGAAATGATTCTAGAGTCTTCCAAAGGACATAAGATGTATCTAAAAGGCATGTGCGTCCTTATTCAATGTTTGACTATAAAAAAATTATGTGTCACTCGGTGAATTGGTGTATTTCTCCCCACATCGAATATGTATGGCAAGTAAATATTGCATGGTCCTAAACTGTTTATTTAGGACCTTTGGATCAAGAAGAGATTAATGTGACCAACTGAATAGTAAGACAAGCGAGAGATTACTTTTACAATATATCGAACTGTCCAATAAAAACCCAACCAAATGATATTTTCTAGTATGAAATATTAACAGATCGAGGGTAAAGGCTTAAGTGAAGCAAGGTGCCCACGTAAGCATAACGTGTTTTGAACATCTTAATCAATATAATCCAAAGCAAAATAAGTAAACAATGATGTAGGTTGAAACATATTGTCACAAGACTTTGTAGTCAGACAGACAAAGGTGAGAGATTTTCTGCAAGGAAAGGCAAGTCCTCGCACCAACATAGTATAAATTAATTAATTAGAACCGTCCAATTGTAATAGAGCTAGCTGCCATAAGCTAGTACAAAAGAAGAAACAAAGTTAAAGTAAGTTAGACTAACAAGAAACCTAAATCCCAACAAACACCCGAGCTAAAGATGCCTTTATGAAAAATGTGTTGCTTCTTCAAAAGGCAAAAAGCCCTGGTCTCTGAAAACTATATAGCACATGTTACCAGAAGAAACAATGATAAAGAAAGAGTGAAAGGGTGTACTGTGAGCCCTAGAAAACTGCATTGAAATGGACTTTAGAGTTTAGCTTTTAGGAAGAGAGAGATGCAAAAGGCAGAAACAGCCCAGGGTAGAGTCAAACTATAGATCCTGAAATTGAGGTCTTCGGCTGGGAAACAATAATTAGCTATTTTATTTTGATTAGAAGATGAGTTGTTAGTTGGCTGGAGAAACATTGAGGCTTTAGAGGAGTGATTGGGGTGAATGGTATCATCGTCTTATGCACTAAGTTGAAGCCAGCGTGATGCATGTATCACTTCTCGGAATAAAAATCCAGTCATGTCGGTCGCTATAGTTATGAGGTTTTAATTTTTCATTCAGTGACGAGTAATCGCTCTTACAACATGATTTTAGTAATACTAAAAAATCTTACTAAGATTTGTTGTCGGATATGTCCGGATAAAAACTAACCACACCCTCCGACAGACATTAGTAGCTGAACCGAGAACTGTGACATTTTCACAACAACCGCGTAACCCCTTAAGAGTGAGATGTAAAGATTGAGGTCAACTAAATTACTTACAGAGAAATGCGTGTGTGTGTGTGTGAGAGAGAGAGAGAGAGAGGGGCCCCCACAAGCTCAAGTACACCATTGCAAGCTTTTTTCTTTTTTTTCAAACCATACCTTAAAAGTCCAACTTACACCCATATTTCCATCTTTCTATCCCCATTCTTGACCTAGAGGGGTGTTCTTCCGACCTCCCCCCTTCTCCCTGCGACTCGTCCTCTCTTCTACAACCCTATCCTCGACCCACTTTTGGCCCAGAAAACTTACTTACATAGCTCGACACACATGTTAAACTTGAGGAGTACCCACTTAGTCGGGGTCTTCTTGTTGATCTCCCTTACCATTTCAGCAATACAGTCAAGAGCTCTAGGAGCTAGATATCTTGAAGATTATACACTGGAAGATGGAGAAATCTCTGAATCATGGAGGAAAAGTTCTACCAAAACTACTAGTGATGAAGGGTTTGTTGCAACCATCAATAGAGAAGTACCTTCTTCTCCTGATCCTTTGCATAACAGGTAATAGCATCAAAAGAGCAAGAAGATACAGTCTTATTAAGTTCTACAAGCAGTGGGATTTTTAGTTTCAGTAGTTTCCTCTCTTTGAGTACTATGTACTTACATATATATAGGCATATCAACTGTAGTTATATGACTCTTCCTTTTCTTCTTCTTTAAAGTTAATTTATTTACTTCCTTTGTTGAGTATGCTTTTTCATTTACACTGGTAGATTGTTGCTTATGCTTATTGGGTTGCACCCTGCTTTATATTTCTCCAAGTTTCTTTGGCCTCTTTTATTGCAAATTGACTTCATGGCTTCCATGTGAATTTTTTTTCTCTCTTTTGTTGCCCGAGATTCAATGACTACTAGCATGTGGAGCGCAGGCAATGCCTACGGAAACAAAAATCATAAGATCATGACAAATAATATTGCGATTTGGAGGATAGCCTGTAGAGGGAGGGAGAGGAAGAAAAAAAAAATAGAGATGGCGAGAGAAAATTAAGGGAAAAGAAGTTATAAGTATTTACAAGGTATAGCGCGGCAAGAAATTAAGTAGGAGAGCAATAGGAGTTAAGTTTAAAATTTAAGTTGCTTTGATGAATATTATTAATTTATTTACGAGAGTGGCATAATATTTTCAAAAATAAAATGAACCGTGCAATTAAAAGTTGGAAAAAGGTTCGCCCTTAAAAATAGTAACGATGTCACAGCAAAGGACGTCGTGCCACGGACCAGATATGGCTAACGGCTGCCGTCGGTGCAGGGAGAATCATGAAGCAAGGCGTAAATAGAAATCCATTATAAAATGACATCATGCAAACGCACGTTTGAGACTGCCGTGTGGATCGTCTGCTGGTGGGAGCGACGGTCATCAAACCACTACAAAATTCCATCCACAACAGGAGGCTTCTCCCCGGACATAAATTTGCAAGGGCCGGCAATCCGTGCGCCCTCATTGACATGCGGCATATAGCTGGTGAAGCTGATATTCACAGACTGGTTAGTAGTTTTATTATTATTTTTTTCTCCTCCAAAAATACACCCAGTATTAGTGACAGTCCATAGAGATAGTGGCTACATATTCTGTACGCTTTCCAATTCATTGAACTCAAATAGCAATTATAGCTTACAGAAATAATGTTGGACAAGGGGTAAAAATGCTGGGCAAAGTATATAGATTTGGGTAAGGCGGTATATTTTTAAGTACATAGCATCACATTCATGGGGAGAAGAGGGTTTGATTGAAGTGGATTTGGGTTTGAATAAGTGGTGTGTAGGATTGGTAATTGTGATAGTGCTTAGGGGTGAGTTTACTCAAAAGTGGTGGTAAGTTTGAAGACAATGGTGGTTTGGCTTAGTAATATCGGTTGTGCTGGATTTATTGAAGTGGTGGTTGTGAATGTGGTGTTGTGATAGTGTCGGTCTTGGACTGATAACGGTGGAGGTGTTGGTGGTAGTGGACGTTGGTGGATGAAAGCATAGGAGTTGGTGGTGGCTGTGGTGGCGGGAAGAGAAGAAAAGAGAAGAAAAGAAAATGGGAAAGAATAGATAAGTTAACAAAATATTTAAGTTTAGCCAATAAAATTTTGACACCTAGACATGTTACCTTTAAATGGATTTACCCCTTTATGTAGGTCATGGGCAAGCACACTCAAACAACTGTCCACAATTTTTTTTACTCATTTTAGGTTTAATTATTGCAATTTGAAATGTCAGTGACTTAATTGCACAATTTAAAACTTTGAGGTTTTATTTGAAGAGTTTTTTTCTCTAAATAATATTATTTTAAAATTTGTTTACCAGCATATCACATTTTTAAAAATTGCAATTTAAAACCACGTTTTTAGTGTGTGTGTATATGTTTTTCATTTTAAATTACGCAGAAAATGAAAAAAAATAAAAACGTGATTCTATATTATATTTTTTTTACTTAAAGTCGCTATTCTAAATCGCGATTTATACTTTAAAGTCGTGATTTCAAACCCCAATTTTTAAAAGTGTGATATACAAGTAAATAAGTTTTAAAATATAATAAATTGATAATTAAGTTTTAAAATAATATTATTTAAGAAACAAACTCTTTATTTGCCAGAACAAACCAACATAAGAGGTTGAAAGCCACTTGGCCGGAATTCACCAAAAGTAAAGAAAATGTCCAATCAAACATAAGGATGATTTAGCTATACGTGAAATTGTACTTGGTATTCCAATAAGATGCGTTATTATAAAAGGATAACGAGTACGAAAGATGAAACTAAGGTTATTACATGCCATTGTCCAACTACCAACTTACCAGTTGAGCAATATTTGTACCATATCCGTTGCTGTAAATTATGAGTTTCTCTTGATGACACATCACATAACAACGCTCTAACTTAAAAGCATTTCCTAGTGTAAATAAAATTAACGCAAACTCACTACGCCCACGCATCTGCTTCCCATAAAATACAAATCACCGGAAACAAAACTGAAAAACTAATCAAGAAAAAGCACAAAAAGGGAAGGAAAAAAAAAGTGGTTTTCCATTTCGGATAAGTAAATGAGTTTTTGGGAGATGCAATTTAACTGGTTATGATGAGATCGCTATTGCAGCGACAAAAACTATCCACTTACGCTTAGCATCTAACAACCCACGGGTTTAAGAAGTGCAACTAGGCCTTCGATTTCTGCCCTTTTACTTCTTTGACTGGTTCTGGGAAAGGCAGGAAAGCCTTCCCACCCATGTAATCTCGCAGCACTTCTGGTATTTCGACGCCATCCTCCTTTTGGTAAGTCTCAAGGATGCAGCACAGGGTCCTCTCTGTTGCTGTGAGGGTAGAGTTCAATAAATGGACGTATTGCTTGACCTGCTCATTATTCTGCAAGTGCAGTTGTGCAGGAGATATCAGGTTCATGATTCGCTGTTAGCAAAGTTCTAACATAAAAGTCAAATCATCAGCTGGAAGTTAAAACAACTAAAAAATGTGGAGGGTATCATCTACCTTCTTTTGCCCATATCGAATCTCCAGTTTTCTTGACTGATAGTCGGTGCAATTCGAACATGATACGAGTTCTCTGTAAGCACTGGATGCAGGAAACCATGCTTCCAAGTCATACTTCTTTGCAGCTGCATCATTTAGTGCACCAGAGACGATGGCCACTACTCGATATGGAAGTTTTAGCTGTATACAGAAAATTCAGTCCGTAGAACATATTAGAGCAATAAAAAGTTACCAAAAGGAACCTACACACAAAACCCAGCATTTTTGGAACGGCAGGAGATAGGAACTAATCAATTGCGAAACATAACCTTCAAATAAGAGGAAGACAAATCCTTACCATCTTGTAAAACTCCTCGGAGTTTTTGATCATTTCTTCATGCATTTCCCAGGACTCATTTCCATTTGGGCTGGTAATACAAAATTGTTCGACTTTCTCAAACTGATGAACTCTGAAAATTCCAAGTGTATCTCGACCATGCGAACCAGCCTCTTTACGGAAGCAAGATGAATATCCAGCATACCTGGGAAATTTGCAATATATCAGTCACAATTCTTATAATTTTTGACAGAACCAATAAAGACCTTAATGGCAACTGCGAAGGTTGAATCCAATCATCTATATGATAAGCACAGAGTGGCTGCTCAGCTGTAGCAATCAGATATTTGTCGTCTCCCTCGCCAGTCACCTATAGAACAACAGCAAACTCAGGCAACCATAAACCGTGTCGAATTCAAAAGTGAGCAATTTTATTTACCATACGTTCTAGCCCATATAATTGCTGACAAGATTAGAAAGGAAATCAGTATGAGGCTCTGTGGAAGTGAAACTCATTTGCATCATATATGCACAAGCAACAATCGGTCTGTGCAGATGAAATAACTTGCCTGTACTAGTGAAAATTGACCATATCAGTAATTTCAGCAACTCCATTTCAAATTGTGCAAGTCAGACTTGGTCCACATGAAAATGGTACACCTGGATGTGTTCAATCTTCCACATGACATGTTGCATACAAATCATAAATTTATATCCCAGAGAAGAGGTATTGACTTTCAAAAAGACTCGTGGTGCTGGTGCTATGTGTTCGGTTCCTGGCTTAACTGGTTCTTAAACAAAGTTGAGTACTCCGAGACAATGTAGTTCAAAAGAAACAATGTTGAAGTGAGTGCATCAGGCAGTGATTGTTTTTTAGCAGGTATCAAAAGCAAATCCACAAGCTCAGACTTGATATTTGAGACATCAGATCTGTTACCTTGTAAAGTTCTTCATCAAATTGAGCTAACTGAGCACATCTTGCCATAATATCTTTTCTCATGAAGAATGGAGTCTGCAACAAAGTGTACTCCCTTTTCTCCAAAAAATCAAGACCAAAATTAATAAGAGCCTGATTAAGACGTACACCATCTCCTTTCAGATAGAAGCCTCTACCTCCCGCCACATTAGCCCCTAGATGTTTCAAACAGAATGCATTGACATTCTAGTCAGTATTCTTTCCTATTAAGTGAACAAAACTAAAATAGTACCAGTAGCGGGAAGCAAAAATAAAGAAAGAAAAGGGGCACAACATGCTGTATAGTAAGAGTAAAAGCCTCAATAAGTGCACAAAAAGCTCAAAAAACAACCTTGTGCAGCTAGTATAAGAGTCATTAATCCATGGAAACATGCATAACTAAATTTCTTTACCACGGCACGAAAGGTAGCCACTATGGCGCAAAATAGTAAGTGAATCATGGGCCAAATGTGGAGAGCAGTGAGGAACCTAAGTAGCTAGCCTACGTACTTAGAACTAGATTTGTTTAATCAACATGCCCGTCAATGAAGACAATTACCTCCAATTCCCTAATATGTTCGAATACACTTACTAAATGGACCTCATCTATAAGAACCAAATAGATCGGACCACATGATTTCATTACCTTTCTTTGTATCCGCAATTCCAAGAAGCTCAACAAGCTCAACATGATTTTTCAGTTTTGGCTCCAACCTCTTCTCACCCCAAGATCGAATTACAGCATTGTTATCCTATAAATATGTTTAAAAAATTTCAGAAAACAAATCCGCTGGTTCAATTACTAAGGATAAAGTGCACACACCTCGTCATTGCTGACTGGAACTGAATCATGCACAAGGTTCCCAATCAGGTCCAGTTTTGAATATAATGCTGCCCGGGCCTCCTGAACTTCAGCTTCTTTCTTTGCAGTCAATGACTTGTTCTCTTCCGTATTTTTAATCTTTTCTGTTGCATCCTCGCCCGACTAGTGTCAAAACAGCAATTCCAAAGCAAGGGGATCACAATAAAATTCTTTTAATAAATTACAACTACTACGACAGTTATCAAACATTTCAGAGCTTCAACTAACCCATCAACATATTGTCATGATTATTGTTCAGAGAAAGGAAGAAGAACGGTGTGCTGAAGCTTTAACTTGAAAAGGAAAATGCAGCTTTAAATATCAACAGCAAACACATGAAGCCAATCTCCTTCTAGGTTCACACAACCATACTTGTTGCTCACTGGGTTGAACAAGCATTTTCTTGGACTTTCCACAGGCAACTAATCTCTCACTCCCTCCTTTCCTAAGGATCCACAACCAACAGCTAAGCAAGTGGCCAGGGAGAGGGAAATTATCCCAAAAGAGTTATCCCTTTTTAAAGTCAAAATGACTAGCCTAAATTTGCAATTGTTATCTGGTTGCAGAACAAGTATTCCCTTATTCTCTTGACTAAGAGATCAGATGGAACTAAAATTATCTGAAATTTATAAACAATGATGATGTGGCACATTATCATCGGTGTAATTCAGAACAGCGGACTCCAGTGCTTAAAATTTTGGCTCACAATGCTCGCACCTTTTGGGTGCCGAAATTTGGGATACATTACTGGAAAGAGTAGCAACACGTAGGCACGATTATCTAGTGAAAGGGGTTCCATATTCATGAGCTTCTTCTAGAAATGTGGCTCATTTATTCACTTCAATAGTCCACTTATATTTGCCTAAAGTTGCAGAGAAAAAACAAAACCTGTAGAACATGTGCTTCTTTTACAAGAGTTAGTTATTAACGTCAAACGGTGCTTTTGTTTACATGTAAAAACTGCAGTTTAGAGTCCAACGCGTTATCAAGCAATGCCTTTGCATTTCAAAATGCTTTTAAAGGCTTCCGCACACATCGGCAAATTGGCCTAAACGACAAGCTTTAACGGACAAATTACACATAGATAACAGCTAGTGAATTTGGCTCCATATTCACACACAGGATTAATCAAATACACGAGAAAACAAAAAACAATTTGGCTCACAATTTTGAGTTTAGCAAATTCTTTGTTGATCTTGTTGAAATCTTTGCGAAGATTATCGAGCTCGAATTGACCTACACAACAAACGAAATAGTAACGATTCAGGGCCTGCAAAACCATAAGAAAAAAATAGGAAGTATAAACGGTTGAAGGTTTTGAAGTAAATTACGCTGCCGCCACTCTTTGTCGAGCAGAATGACGTCATCGACGAGTTCGACTTTTGCAAATCGACGTCGCTGCGATTCCCGTATAATTTCGGGATTGTTGCCCTTGTCTTCACGGAACAGATTTATATCCATGGCGTTCTATGAAGCCACCAATAGCAAGTGTTGTCCTCTGTTATAGAAAATGGGCGTACAGGGAGCGAGTACGGATTTGTGGCGGTGGTTTGCGGCGGCGTGGAAGTAACGCTGGAACTGAGACGGCGCGTATTTTTATAGCGCGAGTTTTGAGAAGGGAAAAAAAAGGAGAAGAGAACTTGTTTGTAAGAGAGCATCATTTCCTTTTCTCGCTCGTGAGTTAAAAAAAAAAGAGAGAGAGAGAGAAAAGATATAACATTGTATATATTTACATAATACACACATCCTTGTATAACCGTGTGCTAATTCAAACGAAGACAAGTATGATCGTGTTCTCAACATTTTCTGGTCGCACCCAAAGGCCCACTAGGAGTCCCATTTTGCACGACACGTCCGCACAAGTAACAGTCAGTATTCAACGCTTTCAATCGGTCAAAGACATGCACCCTCAAGTCACGTGACTTTGTCACCAAGAAACTCATCCTTGTACGACTGCTCATCACGCTCTGACTATCGCACATCGCCCATCTCCCATTGCCCGTTAGCACACCTTGGCGCTTACCGAAGTCGGCCTCGACCTCCCCCTTGAGGTCGGCCTCGGCCTTCATCAAGGGTTAGCCTTGGCCCTTTCCCCAAAGGGTTGGCCTTTGGCTTCCATACTCAGCATCTTCACTACTATTCAAGGCACCGGACGTCACTGCGCGACCCCATCGCGCCAGACGTCACTCCGCGACCCCCGTCGCAC
Source organism: Escallonia herrerae (assembly GCA_033070095.1). Lineage (NCBI taxonomy): Eukaryota > Viridiplantae > Streptophyta > Magnoliopsida > Escalloniales > Escalloniaceae > Escallonia > Escallonia herrerae. The sequence goes on along the minus strand of JAVXUP010002600.1, from coordinate 30,741 downwards.
TGGACCTCACTCCGTGACCCTGTCGCCCGGACCTCACTCCGCGACCCCCGTAGCTGGCGTCTGGGCGATGTACTCAAACACTCCACCGCGTCATGCGCTGCGCCACTAATACAGTCGCGCCCCCTGGCTTTTTATCACAATACAGTGCCCCCGGCACCTCACTCACTCCCTCCGTCGCGCCATGCACCGCACCACTGATACAGTCGCGTCCCCTGGCTCCTTGTCACACTACAGTGCCCCTGGCACCTTACACACTCCATCGCGCCCCTGCGCCGTCTTCATAATTTTCGTCGCCACGCCCATGCACCACTTCCATGACATGCGCCACAATCAATGTCTCGTGCTATAGGCACCGCGCCCATGCGCCACAATCATGTTACATGCTTCCGGGGGGCTTCGTTCGTAGTGCTCTGGCACAAGGACCCCTTGTAGCTGGATGGGCATGGGCTCGTTACCACAAAACCATCGCCGCCACAGGATAGGCTCGTTACCATAAAGCTCTCTCCGTCTTCATTCTGGGGGGGCTCCGTTCGTAATGCTCCAGCACGAGGACCCCTCGCAGCTGGATGGGCTCGTTACCATAAAGCCATCGCTGCCACGAGATAGGCTCGTTACCATAAAGCTATCGTCGCCTTCATTTCGAGAAGCTCCGTTCGTAGTGCTCCGGCACGAGGACCCCTCGCAGCGGGATGGGCTCGTTACCACAAAGCCATCGCCGCCACGAGATAGGCTCGTTACCATAAAGTTATCGCCGTCTTTATTCTAAGGGGCTCCGTTCATAGTGCTCCGGCAAGAGGACCCTTCGCAACGGGATGGGCTCATTACCACAAAGCCATCACCTTCACCTCCGAGACACTATCTCCGCCAGGGTGTCTTTGTGATTGGCCTACGTGCTTCGACACTGGGGGCTTGCGTCGGCACCCTTATGGACTATGACCCCCAGGTCACTCTGAGACGGGAGCAGGTCTCCGGAGGGCATCGCGCCTTGTCCGCCTGGCAGTTGGGCGTCGGGTCTTCCCTACCACTACCAGGCCTGTGGGACTCTGCAAGGGCTTGGATTGGTGGCTAGATCAAGGGGGTTCTCTGACCACACAGACGCTGTGGGAGCCAATCTTTCCAGACAAACAGAACGGCGCTGTGCGGGGCAGGTCGGGTGAATATGCGATTCGACAGTCCGTGGAGCACTGGCACCCGTGGACCCCCCGGTGACGTGTCACTCCCGGGGATTGCCATGTGTCGGTTGTGACATCATCATCTCAATCTCTATAGATAGAGGTCTTGAGAATTCATTTAGGGGGACTTGGACATTTTCTGACAGCTGGACATTCTCAAACTTCTCACTTTCTCACTCTAGAATCCTAGAGAGAGAAACATATGGGACCTTGACTCTAGACCTAAGCATCAAATTGTGACTGTCATCGTGTATTCACCCTACGCCATCGCCCTCTCAGCACTGCCACCCTCAGGCTCTGTTTGGAAAACCCTTGGTCTCTGCCCTTGCTCCGCCCTTGCTGTGTCTCACATAAACATACTTAGCATCTGACTCGGACTGCATTCCTTATGGCACCTTCACGTCGACTGCGGACCCACTTTCCTTGGCATCAGATCCTATCTAAGGAAAATAATTCAAATATAATTAATGTCAAATCAAAAGCATAACAATCAGTCATAAGTTAACTCTAACACTCAAATATCCTATCAGCGACAATTTGAACCTCTCATCATTTTTTTCTAATATGAACATGCGCCTCTCGGGTGGATAGTCAAATAAAGTCCTCGGCTTTTTGGGATTTTTAGCTGAGATTGTAAGAGATGAAGTTAGCCACCACTTTTGTCACTTCTTCTGTTTGTTTGCAATAAATGGTATGTTAGTTTTTTGTAAGAAATCCTAAGACCTATAAGTCATTGAAAAATCAGTAATTGTAATCTCAATAGTAGGCATTATTAAATTTTACTTATGAGAGATTATTTTCTCTCCGTTTTTTTTTTCAGTTTTGGAAAGAAAGATTTAAGACAAAAGAAGCTCAAACTTTTCTCTTCTTAAAAGAACTCTCAAATTAGAGAAAAGGGAGGAAAGGAACCACGATTCTTTCTTTTCCTCTCTTTTCTCTACTTAAAAAAACTCGCAAACAGGCTATTAGAGCTTTTAGCCAATGACACTATAATAGTAGTACGCAACGGAGGATTATGGGTATGCACCCCATATGTTACACCCCTAAAGTTTAGAGCCTAAACTATCGGGAATTATGAACTTGCACCGAAATTGGTGGAAAGGTAATAGGGCCAATTACAACTTATGCCTTTATGCGATGGAGTAGTTCTACTTCATCACCTTTGGCTTTTAGAGGATAAAAGTACGAGGATGAACACTTGCGAACTTTGTAAAAACTAAGAAGCAGAACCAAATACCGCTAAAGAAAGTAGGAAAAGGTTGTTAGACCTTAAGATTTAAAGTGCTTCCATTAATAAAACTGACACTATACTATTATGCCAATTGTAAAAATTGGAGAGGAGAAATTTTTTTGGAGCTTTGTTCTTGAAGAGCTTTTGCAACACTCACGATAGGGGTTTGATCACAAAAAAAGTTTGGAGAGGGGGGCAAAGTTGTTTCAACCCTGAGTGGCAAAATTGGGCCCGAGTACAAGTCTTCCTAGTTACTAATGCAATTCAAAGTCTTCCTAGTTACTAATGCAATTCTTCTGGATAAGACGGAAAAGTAAAATTTAAAAGTTACAGTGACTTTTGTTAAAGTAGTGTTGACTTTTAAGTTCTTGAAATATTGTAAAGCCTACTTAACTCTACTTCACATTATTTTGACAAGAGCTGTTATGGTTTGAGCAGTAAGCCGACTCAAAGAATTAGGCACACCATGTGTAAGACAACGCATTTTCATGAAACTGCTGGATTGTTCAAAATTTAATTCGTATTAGGAGTGATCAGAAGAAAGGATTGAGCCGTGTATTGGTCATTGAGTATGATAAACTTTTGTTGCTCCGCTCTCTTTACTAGCCTACAAGATTGCAGCAATGCCATAATTATCGGGGCAAAATGCAAAGGAAATAAATATTCGTCGAGCTCCACTTTAGAATTCGAGCTCTACTTTTGTCGCTAAAATGACTAACACTCGAGAGTTTCAAAGACAAATGCGAAAGTGAAACGGTGAAAAGTAAAAATCAAATCTCACTTCCTAACAAACATTTGTACAACACACCAGCTTTATATGCACTTGCAATGCAGACGTTAGGACAAGATTTGGTCTTTTACAATCCTATCTCTAGGTGTACGGGTGTTCATTTAATTTCACGCAGACTTCAACTCAGGCATGACAATAACACAACAATCGCACTATACTACAGCTTATGGCCTTGTAAAAAAAGAATGGCAATAACTATAAGGGGGTAACAAAAGAATGCTATGCATTGCGGCGTTCCAAATCTTCACGCGGCCATCGACGGAACTTTCTTTTCCAAAGGTTGATCTCTCGAGACTTCAGCAGGGGTTTCAGAAACCTTTCTCCCTTGCCCGATGGCAATCATTCATCAGCTAACATGTAAAGAAGGCAAGTTTGGAGGATCAGGGCTAATCAGATTTGCCCAAACGTTCGCAAGTGTTAGAATGTAGTTCTCTCCATTCCAAGCCACCAGCTTCGTACCTAATTGTAGTACATACAACGCAAATTGAAAATGAGATGGGACAAACTTAAACATGTCAGAACATCTCAAAGTTTGCATCCTTTTTTCTTGGATCTACTTTATAACTAATTTTTCAACGAGAACTGAAATAGTTTTGCAGTTAGTATCATCTTAATGGTTAGGCTTTTGGCCATGTAGTTCTATACATCTAAAACGTTGATGTATGGTAGAAATGGACCTTTCGTAGCATGGCATGAGTTCAAGGTTTCAAAGATTGTAGAGGTTATTTCAGTGATAAACTTAGCTTAGACCATCTTCACATATCCACCGAGTGAAAAGAAATTGACACAAGCAATCCACAAATAGTTACAGGCATCTCACTAAACTATATCGACTGTTGTTTTAGGGACTTGTGACTTGTCTAGCACTTCAATTTAAAGGGGATCCATGTGAAAAGCATTAACCCCCAGGGGTAAGATCTGTTGGCACTAAATAATGGAACAAGAAGACGCTAACCTGGCAGATTTCCTGGTGTTAAAATAGATAGCCGACACAACGGCACTTGAGCAAAATCATGGTTCCCAGGTGTAAATGCATCAAAATCATGAATATGCTTGATGGACTCCAATAAAGCTTTGACATTTCCATCATACCCTGAAGTAGTTGAATTGGACAAACTTGAAAGAGCGTCTTGCAGTCCTGAACTGGACCAGAGAGTATGACATTCTTCTAAAAGAGCATAGATTACTGTGGCATCTACAGTACTCAAAAGTATCCACAGCTTAAAAAGTTTCACCGATGCTTCCAGAACTACAACTACTCTGTAAATCTCCCCAAGGGCAAGGATAAACCTTTTGCCTGAAATTTCAACATAATCGCATTGGGAGCCAGATTTGAAGATTAATCATCATGCAAAGACAAAAACGCATGTACACCCGAGCATAAAATCACTTAACATCTTTCACTAACACTGCAAACATAAAGGTTTTTTTACCACAACTGTATACGGCTGCGTACCTCGAGGTTCTGAGAGAATTTCGGTTTGGACATCCTTTTCCAATGACTGCTTCCAAATCCAGGCACCATGTCTCAATTCTTGAGCACAAGCAGAGATCATATTTAACCAAGTGGAGATGTAACTGAATTGTTCATCTGATGAAACTAACAGCACAATCTTTAGCATAATCTTGGCATGCTTAATGAGTTCAATCGTCGATCTCGGATCTTCCTCTGCCTATTCGAAACGAAATACAAGGTACGTCAAGATGGTTTAAATTAATGAATAAGGTTATCAATACCAAATTCGATACCAAGTGAAGGGCACTTTTAAAAAATACTTGATAACTTAATGCCTATAACTACAATAGGAAATTTTGCACATACAAAGACATAACATGGCAGTACTCAGGACAAGAGAGTTGAATATCTAGTGAACATGTCTGACCTGTGATAAATGCTAAAATTTAGTACATCATTCAATTTCTAAAGTGTAGCAGACATTTAGCAAAACATAACATACTTTTGTAAGGTAAGAAAATAGGAAATTAGATAGACATAGCTTGTCCTTTACATATACAAGCATATTGCAGCTTCCAATCAACATATCATCTCGTTCTGGCTCATCACAAAATTGGTGATCTCAACAAAATCTAAAGTACTAGCACACATTCAGCATACGATGAAATGTATCGCCAAATGCCACACGTAAATGTGAATCCCATAATTCAATCTTCTCGTATGTCTACAGTCTCCTCCATACTTACAAGCACAACCAATGAATCTGCATATCTTTTGTGTCCAAAAAAACCTAACATTTCATGAAGTAGTAAGTTATAAAATTTCATGAAGTAAAGAGTTCAGCAGTGGGAATAACTTAACTCTGATTCCTACCACCACTCTCCACCATATCCCCCAAACCCAACAATTCCCACCTCCCCCCCCCCCCCCCCAAAAAAAAAAAAAACCTCTTGTGGGTTAACTTGCACAATACATGAAAATGCAAGATGTTTTCATACAGATATAACCCGATGGCTAAAACACTCTTAGACTAATAAAAAGCACTGGGCTGGCATTTCCAGAACTATCTGCGACAATCTTTGACACTCCTAGAAGCTGAAGATGCTTTTCTTTTAATTAATCAAGTAATACCGGCCCAACTTATTATTTGGTCGCAAATCGGAAGTTAATTAATATGTACTTATACAAAAACGGAGTAGAGGATCCATCAAATGAAGTAAAAAAACAATATACTCTTACTCCTGTTTTAAGCAGTTGACGATACTCGGTGACATAATAACCGAAATGATAAGCCATGCAATATTAAAGTGCAATAATAATCGCATAAAACAGTATAGAGTTATTATACGGAGTACTTGTGAATTTCATGTTTCAAGCGTTCAGTGAAAATTAAAGCAAAAGAAGCATACTGTTGATATTCTCCTTGACAAGTGATATTCTGACTCGAGAACTAGGAAATTATGTTCATCCAGAACCTCAAGAAATTCGTTGAGATGAAGGCGTCTTGTTCGCTGATCAGTATGGGCTTCTTCTGAAACCAAATTCTCCTGATGAAGGAACTTGCAGGCCTCCTACAACAGGTAAAAATATCAGTAAAGTATGAAGTTGATGATATAGAGTAACCATCTGGAACTGAATTCAGAAAAAAGGAAGATATAACCAATGGATCTAACACCACCATGTTTTATTGCTACTCTTTGAAGGAAATGTCATCGGAAAAGTCTGGCAATATCAGTAGCAATAAACTTACAAGAAATAAAAATATACATCAAGTGGCAATAAACTTCATGATTTTAAGAGGATAAAGACAAAGAACTGTATAATAACTTGACCTAGAGGCATATCAAACCAGAGACTTAAAAAAATAGAATTAACAGATACAAGTAAAGTTACTTAACGCAGAAGATGTAAGAGCAAAAAATTACCGACCTGAAGTTGCTCATCAAGAGCTGCAATGTCTCCATCTTCACCAGAAGGAGCAGCAGTACTTTGAGCTTTCTAACCAAGGAAAAAAGAGAAGATTTTACAAACTTCAGAAATGAGTAATACAATATTATTTCATGGATCCGGTATAATCCTGACGAGAGCTTCAAATTTCTTATTACAGTACTAGTAAACCAACCTTTAAACTATCAACATGACACCTGGCGACAAAGCACAACTCCTCCAATAACTTACGGTAGAAATCCACATAACTAAGCAGCTTTTGTTTGGCAAAAGAATTCTGATGCCCCTCTCCAAATCTAGGAAGGGATGTCTGATCTTTGGCTTGGGTTGGAGAGACGGCATCCTTATATTCCCATGAACTGTCATCAAAATCTTCATCCCCACCCATTACCTTAGTATTAGACACTTCATTAATGGAATTGCATCCATTTTCAGGTGGTTTTATTACAGAGTCTACACGAGGGTTCAGTTCAGCTTGGCTGTACAGATCTGATAGCAGATCATTGACCGACAAATTTGTACCCTGATTCTGAACATTTCTCGGATAAGAAGCAGTTTTAAACATGAAAACATCTTTGTTATCCAAGGAACCATCTATTTCCAGCTCTTCAGAGCCAAAAATCGAGAGAGGCATGGCTCCTTTATAGATCTCTGACCTTGTTTCATTTTCCTGAAAAGTAACAGACAACTTTCTAAGACACTCTTAAGAAACAATATATCCACCAAATCATGTCATGCAAGCACAATTCACTTTCTCATAAAAAACAGGTGTGTATAGAAAGAAGAAAAAGGACAAACCTAACCAATATCTCAAGGCAAACTACGGCAGTCTATATTATCTCTCTAAAGAGGTGTTATATAATAAGAGAAAGGACGGCAAGCCATAAACATTACTAGCGAGAAAAAAGAGTAACCAAAGAACAGCAATCCCCAATTACTGCAAAAAAGCCATCTGTTGGTTGTTTCGATTCTTCTGCCCATAAGGAGAGTCTAACCAGGTCGACTGTGGCATCAGAAACCACCAGTCAACATGATCAGAGGCTTTCTCAATATTCAATTAACAGACAACACCATTATATAGTACCTCAGCTGCTCACGTGAACATTTATTCGCAATATAGCACAGTCCTCAAACTTAACAAAATAACTAAGCCAACAGTTTAGAAAAGAAACACACTAAACTAAGCTGTCCTGATGTCCCGAATGTGCGTTCCTCCGTCAGCAATAGAAGAAATGTCAAGGCTCCTCTTAAATCCCTCAATGTGATAAAGTTCCTGTAATATTCTTAACTGCACGCCAACATCGTTCGAAACATTAACTGTGTGGGTCAATTATAAAGTCTTAATTCAAGACTCTGAGGGTCAATTATAAAGTCAATCATAAAGTCTTGAATACTCTTAATCAAGACCAGTGGCTTCGTTGATTATCCACAACATTAACTGTGCAGTCTTTGCATTGGGCTACTTTAACTTTTGATACAGCCATCAACGTGCAAATCAACCCCTCCTTCCAACTCTATAGGATGAAATACTCTGCAACAAACAACCTCCCTTGAAATTTAGCCATCTCAATCATAATCGCACACCTCCAGAACCTCCTAGCAGCAGATTTTTGGTAACACCGCAATTTCGTACACGAAGATAAAGATGCAAGCGCATTCAATCCAAATTGGTCAAAACTAAATTCAAAATGCCACCACCTAAGGAAACCACTTCATAAGACACATCATCCCCATCTACCAGATTTATGATATCATAGGCGTATCATCCTAATCAATTTCGTGGACCCAGTTGAATAGTATATATTTGCCATTTCTATATTGAGTTTTATCCCCATAGTCCACCAAGAGAGCCATACAATAATGGCTGAATACAAAATCTTAGACTCCCTGGACTAGATTCTAGATAAGAGACTTTGTGTGCCAAAGGAGAACCTGCCAGGTTTTTTCGATGAACGAGTTTATTAAACTCAAAAGTTCAATCCGTAATTACCCTGGGTCTCAACAAACCAAAATGAAGCTTGCCAAACACATTCAAGGAAAGAAGAGCTAAGAAAAAGTTCAATGAGATCAGAAGCCACCTGCTGCTTTGATACACTTTCCGTAAATGCAGCCTCAAACTCCCCAAAAGTTTCATCAGCATCAGCACTTTCAACAAGTGAATGAGAGTTCAACCCATTTCCAGTCTCGTTCTGCTCATGCTGCAAGCTTGCGTCCAAAGCATTGGGTTTAAATTCAAACCTACTGTCCATAACATGGGATTCACCCGTAATACCATTTGGCTCGGCAAAAAGATCAAAGGGTACATGAGAACCATTGGAAAACCCAGATGAGCCCGTAGTCGAGTCAACAAATTCGGGAAACTTTGGGTCAACCTTCAAATTAAACCAACAATGCCAATATTAGATACACAGCTTATAATAATAGTTAGCACTACTGTTTGATAGATTATTTACTATAAACCACCAGTAACCATATGATAAATGCTGAGTGCAACTCTGCAACACCTTGCACTCCATGAATTCATAGAAATACATTCTAGTTGATGAACTAATCGTGTCAAAAGAACAATCTACCTAATTATTGCCATGAAATAAGCTCTATAAACTCAGAGATCAACATTATTCTAACTTTGGCTCTCAATACAACAAAACAGAAAATTATAAAGGAGAGAACAGATAAACAGTAATTCAAAATGAGATAAGAACACACCTCTTGCTTAGGTCCAGGTTCCGAAACTGCAGCCCCAAACTCCCCAAAAAGTTCATCAGAATCAGCATTTTCACCAGGTGGATGAGAATTAAACCCCTTCGCAATCCCGTTCTGCTCTTGCTGCAAGTTTGAATCCGAAGCAAAACTATCATAGGCTGTTCTTCCGGCTTTAAAATTGAACCTACTGTCCATTTCATGGGTTTCACTAGAATTTCCATTTGATGCGGCAAAGAGATCAAAGGGTGCATGTGAACCATTGGAGTACCCAGATGAGTACGTGGTTACCTCAAAAAATTCCTGCAACTTCGGCACAACCTTCACAATAGACTAGTGTCAGACTAGGTGACCTACTTGATGTACACATCTTTCATTGACAGAATAACTACGTAAAAATGTCCACTTCATCTAAATCTCATTTAAGAGCCATGCAGAAGAGTTATAATTTCATATATCTTTCTACTATGAACTCCACTAGTTCTAAAAATGATGTTTTTTGGTATAGTAAGCAATCTTAAAAGCAAAAAACAATACCCGCCTGCATTTCTTGGCCTTTTATTGAAATTGATCGAGGTTGTGGTTCTAGTCCCATTATTTCCGACGCCACAGCTCCCTGTTACAGGTGTAAAATCAATAAGAATAAGCCCTCAGATAAACTTCTGCACAAACCCTATTAAAACCCACAAGAAGCAAACGTTACCCTATGATTCCCATCTCCAACCATTGACGCATCCCTGAATTCCCATCCATCATCCTCAGCATCACCATCAAATCCTTCCTTCTTAAGAATCGACGCGGACTTTACATTCAACTCACCCGAGTCCGTTAACCTATGCCTTGAATTGGCAATGACCCCATTTTCTGCCTTAATCTCGTCATTGTGACCATACAGATTTTTCATGACATCAAAATTCCCATTACTAGCATGTAATGCGGGTCCATTCGTGTGCAAATTCGTACCATTTAAATCGGAATTCAACTCATTTACCGCCTTGATCTGCTGAGTCTGACCGTACAGGTTCGCAATAAAATCATTCAACCCAACACCCAAATGACTATTCGATTGATTACTGCTGTGTCCAGCTTGTTTATCAGCAAAAGAGATCGTTGCATCACCAACTGATGGATCATCACTGGCACCAGATTCCTCCTCTTCGGCATCACCGAATATCGACAGTGGCAAAGCACCCTTAGGCTTCACCCACTGAGCCGACTGGGTTCGAGCCAATCCAGATTGGGGCAGTTTAACCGACTGATCCGAGAAGAACCCAAATGGGTCCGTGGAGGGTCCGGCGGGCAGCTCGGATCGAAGCGGGTACTCGACAAAATCGCCCCACTCGTCGTCGCCGTTGCCAGCAGCGGCGGTAGTGGCGGCGGCGGTGGAGGAGGAGTTGTGGTGGCCGTTGATCTGATTAGAACCGACGGCCTGATCGTGGTGATGAGCGGGGAAGGATGCGAAGGCGAAGGCGCCGAAGGCCTCGTCGTCGTCATCCTCCGATTTTGTCTCCGCCATAATCGGATTGATATTCTCTCCTCTCTTCTGAGCAGTGCAGAGAGGGATCTGTATGATTGTGTCGGTTTCGAGGTTTTGGCGCCCGACTCGCACCTTTGACGTGCACGCACGCCGGCGAGATAGACTGTTATAAGTTAGCTTTGGTAGACCCACCCATGACCCAACTGAATGAAACGGGTGGGCGTATATTTGTCACTGAAGATGACAGTAACGATCATTCACCTTTGCCACAAAAAATAGAGTTGTCAAATGGGCCGGACGGCCCGCGGGCTGGCCCGACCCGGCCCCTTTGATGAACAGTGCTGGCCCGGCCTTTTAGGGTCTGGGTAGAGTTGTCAAAGGGCCGGGCTTGGGCCGGCCCAGCCCAAGCTCATCGGGCCTGCTGTGGGGCCGGGCCGGGGCCGGGCCAGTGTGGCTGCCAACCGGGCCGGGCCTGCCGAAGGCAAACCTAGGCCCTGGCCCTAGGCCCAATATCTAGGGTCGGGCTTGGGCCGGGCCAGGGCCCTTTTTTTTTTTTCTTGTTATTCAATTTTAAATTTCATCTCTAGGCAATATTTACAATTTAACGAACCTAATCTTTATCATTTTATTTCATTATAAGTAATATACTTATATATGTATGTATGTATGTATATGCATATTTATTTGTTAGCCATTATATTTTTTATTATATGTTAAACATTTTCATACTCTTCTTGGTGAGCTTTATTAATAAAATCTTAACACATAACAATGCTGTTGGGGGGAGGGGGGGTAAAAGTGGAATTTTGGAAAAGGGGTGGAAGAAAGGGGGGGAAAAGCAAAAAATTCAAACAAGTGGTGGGGCCAGACCCGGGCCGCAGACCGGGCCAAACCGGGCCGGGCTTTTTCGCAGGATCTGAAGGCCTGGTCCAGGCCCAGGCCCCAAGCCCGCTTGTGCTGGGCCGCTACTGTTCATGGACGGGGCCGGGCCGGGCCAGCCCACAGGCCGCCCGGCCCGTTTGACAACTCTAGGTCTGGGCCAGGCCTACATTTCCCAGAAAAAGCCCAGGCCCGGCCCTGCCCGGTTTTGGCCCAGGTTTGGCCCGGCCCGGTTCAGCCCCCCTCTTTACTTTTGAAATTTCACTTTTCCCTCCCTTTTCCTCCATAAACAGTACTGAAGATTTAAGTAATACGAAGAATAATAACACATCTTAAAGTCTTTGATTTTTTTTCTTTATAAAATAGTGGTCATGGGATCGAGTAAATTTTCAACATCTTTATGTATTGAAATTGCTGACCCCAATGCATCATGTACCCCACATATGCTGTATTTTGTCAATTTATGTTACAATTTAAGTGGGCTGGAATTTGGAATCTGTTAGGGATGCTTTAATAAAGCGTCCCTAACAGCAGATTACCATAATTAAAAAAAACCCTTACCTTGAATAACAAGAAAATGCCAAAAAAAATTAAAAAATAAATAAATTGGACCCAGGCCGGCCCAAGCCCGGCCCTAAATGTTGGGCCTAGGGCCTGGGCTTGGACTGGGCCCAGATATCCTCAGAACCAGGCCCGGCCCTGCCCGGTTGGCAGCCCCCTTGGCCCGGCCCTGGCCCGATTTGTTGGAGGCCCGATGGGCTTGGGCTGGGCCGGCCCAAGCCCGACCCATTTGACATCTCTAACAAAAGAAATCTAAGAGTTCTCCCAAGGTAATTAGGGAATCTTTGACAACCTTTACATTTTTATTCTGATTTCCTAAAAATTAAAAATCAAAACTTGTTGTGATTTTTATTTTGAAAATATATATATATATATATATATATATATATATATATATATATATATATATATATATGGGAGTTGATCCGTTGAAAGCACTAGCAAAATGGGATATTTTGCAAGCGCGATCTGACCGTCCATCCTGAAAGATGGACGGCCCAAATCGCGCCCTTTTCGAATACTGTCAGTCATCCGCGACACTATGTCGCGGACTGACTTTTTTACCTTTTTCCCCCTCTGCCCTGTCCGCTACACTGTTTCCCGGACAGCATTCAAGTTTTACATTTTTTTAAAGTACGTCCGCTACGTTATGTAGCGGACAATTTTTTGACAAATATACCCTTCAGCTCTCGTTCACTACATTATGTAGCGAACGAGTAAGCAGTGCTTTTTTCCCCTTTCTCTCTCATTTCTCACATTATTTGTCTGACATGTTCTATTTCTCTCTCTCTTCCCTCATCAATGCTCATGTATCTTTCTCTTTCTCATGAATATTCTCTCTCCTTTCTCTTTCTCTCACCACTTTTTATTTTCTCTCTCATCCTTCCCCCCTCTCTCTATTTCATGTTTATCCTGCTTCACTTCACACACAGAGTAGAGAGAAAGAGTGTGTCCGGCCACCTGCAGCTCCGTCGGACAGAACCCGTTCAAGTCCATCAGCAACAAGCCGTACTATATTTGTTACCGATCTTGTATTTCTTCCTGTATTTTTGTTTTTGTTTTGGGCAATGCGTTGTTGATTTTTTGTGAGTTGGATTGGGGCTCTTTACTGGGCTCTTTTTTGGTCAAGTGATGATAAGCACTGAAGAATCTTTTTTGCATCTTTCTACTTGTTTCTTGGCCAAACAACAACCCTTTGAAGTGCTGAACCTGTAAAAGCCTCCGTAGGAATTAAAGAAGGAAGCTACATCACCAAAAATTCCTTACAAGAAAACCAGAAACTCATATGAACCCACAACCACAACAAAAATTAAACTCAAATGAACCCACAACCACCACCATTTGGCCACCGCCACTGAACCCATCGCCACCACCACTGAACCTCTGCCTCCCCGAACCACCACCATTCAAACCTCCACCATCCCAAATCTCTATGCAAGATAAATAACTAATCTAAACAGAGAGAGGTAGAGAGCAGATGAAGAATTAAGTCTCAAATTTTCAATTGGGTCTCAAAATTTCAATTGGGTCTCAATTTCAATTGGGTCTCAGTTTTACCACCCAAAATGGGGTTGCCACAGCAGGTGGATAGCTTCCTTCCTCTGTCGTCGCCGGAAGCGGAGCTGTTCTAGGTGGACAAGATGGTGTCCATCCCGCGGTCGCCGCTGTTCTAGGTGGACAAGATGGTGTTAGGCTTAGTCCTGGTGCTATTAGTTGAGCTCTACTGCTCTCTCCTACCCCGCCGGCGATAGCTCCGAAGCATGACTAGCAATACCACCGTTGCCGTCGCCGCCGCCAACGCTGATTCGCCTGATCAACCGCGAGGTCCAACAGCCGCTGCTGCTCCTCCTAACGGCAGCTTATTCGCACAAGGGGTTCTTCGCACGCCAAGAGTCTTTTTCTTCCCTTCGGTTTCTGGCATGGACGAGAGAGAGAGAGAGAGAGAGTCAGAGAGTTAATTAGAGAAAGGAGAGAAAGAGAAAAAAATGATGAGAGAGAGGAGAAAGAAAGGAAAAATGTCAGAACATTAAATGAGGAAAAGGAGAGAGAAAGAGGAAAAAGTCAGAAGATTAGTCCGCTACATAATGTAGCGGACGGAAGCTAGAGGGTATTTTTGTCAAAAAAATAGTCCGCTACATAATGTAGTGGACGTACTTTAAAAAAACGTAAAACTTAAATGCTGTCCGGGAAACAGTGTAGCGGATGGGGCGGAGGGGCAAAAAGGTAAAAAAGTCCGTCCGCGACATAGTGTCGCGGAAGACTGACAGTATTCGAAAAGGGCGCGATCTGGGCCATCCATCTTTTAGGATGGACGGTCAGATCGCGCTTGCAAAATATCCCATTTTGCTAGCGCTCTCAACAGATCAGCTCCCTATATATATATATATATATATATATATATATATATATATATATATATATATATATATATATATATATATATATATATATATATATATATATATATATATATATATATGTAGATGCTTGATAAATCAATTTGTAAAATTAGTTTTATTTCTTTTAAGAGGATTTTGTTTTCATTCATTTTCATCTTTCCCCATCACCAGTTTCCATTACCACCGACTGACACCATTATCACTGCCCATTACGAGTAACCACCATCCATCACGACCAACCGCCAAAACCATGATGGAGTTACATGGACCCAAAACCATATCTTATGAGATCAACGGTAGTTGAGAAACAACAGTGACGATTGATGGCGTCGGCGCCAATGGCAAGATCAACGGTGGGTGGTTGGGAGGGGTAAAATCGACGGCGTCGGCATTGATCAATAGTGGTTGCCGTGTAGTCCGATTGTGATGTTGTCTGATGTTGATCGATCTCAGCAGTTATGGCAGTGTGCATGGTAGTTAAGATGGCGATAGTGATGCTTGGTGGTTAAGATGGTGGTTGCGATGTTGTCTGCTTGGTTGATGCGATGCAACGGTGGAGCAGATTCGTACTGTGGCGATGGCGGTGGGATGGCAGCGTTGAGGCAAATCTGCCGGTGGTAACGACATGATTGTGGCGATAATGTAACAGATCTATTGGTGTGACAGCGGTAGGGCGGAGCTATGATATAGTCCATTAAATGTCATTGGGCGGAGCTATAACATAGTCCATTAAATGTCATAACTATTCCTTTTTATATAAATTTTTTTCAAAACTAACCATTTTTTGACTTCTTTTATTCTTCCCACCCACTCCACTCACCCACCCACCCACAAACAAACCCATCGGCCCCCACCCCAACCACAAATCACCCTGTTTACACACACAGGCACACAAACACCTCATCACGCACGGTAGTGCAGCCACCCCATCATCCGCCCCAACATTCACCCACCACTACACCTATCACCCACAAACACATACTCACTCACAACATGCAAACGCCCACCCCCCAGCTCCTCCTACCCCCTCCCCTGTGCAACTCCCAAAGCTTCCTCATGCCCTATGCCTTTCCCCTAAGTCCGACCCCTTATCCCCTTACCCTACACCCCTCGTCCTCCATCACCTACACACATATAAAACAACACCCTCCCGGACACGACGTTTATGTGTCTGTGTGTTCGCGAGTGTGTGGGTGCAGGTGTTTGTGTCTATCTGTGCCTATAGTGTTTGTTTGTGTGTGCATGCAGTGTGTATGTGTGTGGGATGGTAGGTGAGAGGGAGGTGGGGAGGGGGAGAAACCCATAGAATATGTGTGCGTATGTGTGTGCATGTTTGTGTGTGTTTTGCAGTATGGTTGTATGTTCAGTGTGTGTGCATCTATGGTGATAGGTGATTGGGAGAGGGACAGGGGGAGCATGTAATGTGTGTGTTTTCGTGCAGCGTGAATGTGTATGGTGGTAGGTGATGGAAAAGGGGAGGGTGGGGAATCTGTAGTGCACGTGTGCCGCGTGCGCGCGTATGAGACAAGGAGAGAGAGAGAGAGTTTTCATATCTGTATGTGTTATAGGAAGGGTATTTTGGTCTTTAAAAAGGTTCCAAACCATTCCCACCCAAAAACAAGGTTAAGTTGGAAGGAAATCATTTGATGTGCACAATTTCCAATAACAAAGGTAGGTTTAGTAGCAACTTTTAAAGGGGCACTATATCGCAAAACGCTCAATGTAGATGGATTCAAAAAGCATTTTCTCCTTAATGTAAATACTAGGGATAGTGAGTACATGCATCAAATTATAAAAACAAAAGCACTCTTATGAATAATGGAGTTGATTTTTTGTCACCGTTGGCAACTTAGTATAAGTTGCTAGCACGATTTGACCGTGACCAGATCACCTTTTTCTAAGTTTTCACGTCTTCTGCCTCTTTATGGGCAGACGCCCCCTCCATTATGTGGCAGACGACTACTTTACTTAGAAAAATAACGGATCTAGACTGTCTACTTGACCCCTTGGATGGTTAGATTGCGCTAACAATTTAGCTTACATTGTTAACAGTTATTTTATCAGTTCCTTAAATAAAACAAACAACAATACATTTATGTTCACAAAAAGGTAAAGAAGATATAATTTATGCCTTTGATGAAGAATCTACTGAACATAAAGGTGAAACATAGAGCAAATACACATATCATACGAATTAAATATTTGCATATGAATGAGACTATAGGGGTTGAGTTAGGAGGCCTCTTGGGAAAGTTAGTGGGAGTTATTATCAGACTAAAGAGATAAGCAATGTGTCACTGAAATGTAGGTGGTCATTATCTTTTGCAGTTAATCTCCTTCCTTTTGTCTTTTCAGAAGCTTAAATTGGAGCCACATATACTACATTGACCTTATTTACAAAGAATTTTAAGTCACAAGAAATAAAATGCATAGGTAAGGTTGGAAGTTCAAAAAGGTTTCATTATAAGGGCCATTCTTGTTTTTTTAGAATGAAAATGAGAATTGGATTCAAAATTCATCCTTCTTTTCTTTATTTAGAACATATTATAACACAAATTTTGAACTTGTGTTTGGAGAATAGTGAAAAGGGTAAGTTGCAAAAATACACATTATGGATGGTCTCGTGCAAGAACACACATTAATTCCATCTGTTGCAAATGACCCTCTGTGGTGCCGAATATATTGCAACTGTTAAAAAATCATCCAAATTAACAGGAGATGATTCACATGCTCATGAAAAGTGCATTTTGCATGGACTAATACAAGAAAATGACTAGAATAGCCTCTATTTCCTTTCACTCCTAATCATGTCTCTATCTCTTCTCCACTAGCCAAACCTAAACCTGGACCCTTACCAAACTAGTCCTATCCACCACCACCACAACTCATCCTCCATCACCCAAGCCACATGCCCCAGCAAGGTTAACTTACAACCCCCGCCACAACAACAATTAGTCCACTAACCGGTCTCGTCCACCCACCACCAGCCTAGCTCGTCTAACACCCAT
Organism: Escallonia herrerae; assembly: GCA_033070095.1. NCBI lineage: Eukaryota > Viridiplantae > Streptophyta > Magnoliopsida > Escalloniales > Escalloniaceae > Escallonia > Escallonia herrerae. Next base: position 13,118 of record JAVXUP010002600.1, on the reverse strand, counting down.
AGTCTAGCCTTCTTAACCTTTAACTATAGCCAGCACCACAACCAACCTATCCCCATCCACCTAACACTATAGCAGCTTCAACCGACGCCCTGTCTAATACCAGTACCTCAATCATGTCAACCCACAACCGTCATCACCACCATAATGCATCTACAAAGCAAGCCACGTCCAATACCACCACTCAGCAAAGCACAAGCTGAACCCCATCCAACCACCATCACTCAGGTCCACCAACAATTGAGCCTTGTCAACCACCACCATTCACTTGCAATATGGCCATATTTGCTTTTATTTAATGCACATTTGTGATTTTTTTTAGTTTTGGAATGATAGAGGATGATGGTGGAAGAAAATCGAGGAACACACATTTTATAAGGGGTAAATATGGCATTTCCTCTATTCTGTTGCTATTTTTTATCAGGGCAAAGAAAATCAATGCAGGGGGTCACTTGTGTCAAATGGAATCTAGAGATGTGCTTTTGCAACCGAGGTAAACTACAAGGCATGTTTTTTTCCATAGAGAAAATGAAAAGTAATAAATTTCAAGTAATTATATTTGTTGCTTACGATATAATGATTTATAGTAAATGGTTTCTCATTTTGGTGGCAAAACATGGTGGCTGCGGTGGTATGCAAGCTATAGTTGTAGTGGAAGTAAAGCAAGCAAATGGCCTAACCCAATCGATGGTATCAGGTCTGACATGTATGGCTAGGATTCACTAGGAGTTTAATGGACAACATTTTCTTGGACCTTGCCTGACCCATGTTGGGTCGTTATACCGATGGCTCAAGGTCTTTCTCCCTCCCCCCACCCCATCCCCCTCCCCCTAAAGTATTTTTAAGCTTTCATGAATTAAGCTATAAGCATCACCTCAACAAAATTTTAGAACAGTACATTAAAAACAACTTCACAAAAATAGGAAAAAAATATATTAGTCTTAAACATAATGTCAAACCATGATATGGAAACACAATCCATAAAATCAAAGTAGAAAAATTCCCATGGAAAATTCGTAATGTTAAAAACAAAAATTCAAACGATCCATTTTCGCTGCACAACGTTCTCGAGTTTAAAATTCCACAAGAAGGTTACATGGAATAAGTTACAAAGTTGCATGACTTGCACCTTGCCGATAGTTATTGAAGGCGCTAGTGCACCTAAGGGACAAAGGGTCCCTAACTTAGGTGCAAGGCAGAAAGCGCGTCTTTCAAATTGAAGCGTGAAAGAAAAATCAATAAATATTAGTGCATTAAACCAATAAAATTGCATGAAAAAAATTAAGAGAATGGCAATTTAACAAAATTTTAACACTAGAAAAGGTTTCAAATCTAATGGAAAATAATTAATTCTAAGGGACGTCATAGGGCTAAGGCAACAATGCTTTCCTTCAAAGGGAATCGTAAGCTCAAAGTCTGGTAGAGATTCCTCTTCAATTCCATCTTCTTTGTCTACAAACTGAAGTGATGGAGCAGATTCACTTGAAAGAGAAGATGAAATTCGATTAAATAAGAGTATAGGAGGGATCGATCCGGCCGCCTGACTCTATTCCTAGCAAGGAATAGAGGCTTTGAGAGGCCGGGGCGCCTCAGCGAAGGTCAAGGCCTTACTCTATTCCGATTATGGAATAAAGGCCTTGGCTTAGCTCAATAAGGTCAAAGCCTGAATCTATTCCTATGAAGGAATAGAGGCTTTGGGGCCCTCCTAGAAGGTCAAGGCCTTATTTTATTCCAAATTCCGGAATAGAGGCCTTGGGAGCAAGAACTCTGAGGCAAGAGCGAAGAGCTCGGAGCTCTGAGCCCTGTGGCCCGATAGCACAATGAACAACAACAAGAAAATCTATTTATTGAGAATCTGGGATTTTAGTTTCTTTTTTGTGATTTAAATATTGATTTATGTGTTATGGAACAAAGAATCAAAGACAATGAACGGTTGAGATGATACCACGATGCAAAAATCAAATACTAGAATTTTTGGGCTTTTTTTTTTGCGCCTCCACCACCGCCTTGCACCTTGCGCCTAGGCACCTAGGCGCACAAGGCACGTTCCTTTTAGAAAGGTTTGTGCCTAGCCCTAGGTGAGGTACACTCCCTACGTCTTGAGCCTGGGCGCACCTTCAATAACACTGACATTGCCTTGTCTTTCCCATTATACATCCTTATAAAATTCTAAGAAAAGCTTATTCTCATAGTACGCCCATTGCCTAACCCGTGCAAGTACAGGTAAAAGGGCGACTAGTTTTACCAAAGCAGTTACAGGTTGGGTCACCTTATTTAGGTGAAAGTGATGATGGTTGTAGTGTTGTTTGGCAGTCTAGTGATGATAATGATGGTAGTGAAAACTGATAATGAAATTAAGCCGTGGAGACTATATATAGTGACAACGATTGTGATATGTGGTAACCGATGACGATTAACAACACATCTAGTAAAATTTTGGCAATAGCAGCGCCAGCCACAACAATGTCGGTCAAGTCGGTTACAGCCGTGGTGATGTAACATGCTAATGTCACTGGTTGCATGATGTCAATTGTGGTGATGAAAAATACCAGTGACTAGTTGCGGATTTTGGTGGTGTGGTGAAGAAGTAATGTGGTTGTGGGTGGTGATATATAATGATGGTAGAAATGATGGTGGGTGTAGTGGTAGTGGTCCTAATCCAACAAAAAATGATGGTGGTGGCGAGTCCGTAATACAACACTCATGCCGATACAATAGGGGCAACAATGCACCATTTTGCCTAGCTTGGGCACATTGAACAACTGTTAACAATTTTTGCTTCGAATTTCTTGCATGGCTTTCTTTTTCATGTCTACTAACCATTAACCATACACGTATTCTTCCCAGTTCCGAGGATCCTAATCCAGGTATTGCCATCTGGGTTCAAATCCTGCCCGCTGCACTTGTTGGTGGCAAACTTACGACCTCGCCCTACATTTGCTCCACACACGGGTCCTTATGCGCTTCGGCCCCGACACAGGTACGGGAATCTGGGGCTCAGATGTATGTGGCGGCCTTGTAAGTCCCCGAGGGGCAATACTCCTGTCGGTTGGATTAGAGCATTGCGGTCCAGCCTTTTGTTCGAACAAAAAAAATACACGTATTCTTGCACGTTAAGATACGTGGTCTATTATAAAAAGTTTCGGCTATCAAATAGAGACAAATAATAATCACTAAACGTATGACTAGCATGATTTTGAACATTGACGAGGATGCAAAACATCCATTAATGCATGTCGTTGCCCGCTCTTTCTTACCCAACAAAGAAGACAAAATTCAACCACGAAGCTCATTACTGTTATTCCCAGATAAAGATCAAGCTTCTCTGAACATTACAAGAAAACAGGTCTTTAGCGACCGCGTTTAGCGACCGCAAGAGAATGCGGTCGCTAAATATACGTTAGCGACTGCCAATTTACGCGGTCGCTAAATATATCATTAAATGGCACGGTCAAAGAAATAATTTTGGCTGGTATTTTTAGCGATTGCCAAGCAGTCACTAAATGTAGCGGTCGCTAAAATTGTTGCTATTCTAGTCTCTAAATTTAGCAACCATGGTAGTGGTCGCTAAGGCAGTCGCTAAATATAGCAATTTCTTTTAGCGACCGCAGACATCGGTGACTAAGTTTCAGGTATAAAAAGAAAATTTTCTGCCCTAAGAGACTGCCTAATGCCGCCCTCCGTCTCTTAGTCTCCCAAAAACAACCGCCCACCAGCACCCTCCTCCTCTGACATCCAAGAGACTGCCTAATGCCGTGATTGTCGATCCCTACCGCTGTCGTCCCCACGTAGCTGCCCAAGCTCTCCTATCCTTGCGCGAAGCCTATGCCGCCATTGCTGCCATTGTTGCTGGCTGTGCCACGATAAGTGTCAATTTCTTTCATCTACTTCCGTTCTTCATTTATATTCTCCTATATCTGCACCCTATATTATGAATCTATGTTTGATGCTGCTCAGCATCAAATCTTCAAGTCTTGTGACATTCTCTGAGAATAACCATTTCAATTAATCATTCAATGTCATTGTTAACCCTACGGTTATTTAACCTATGATTATATTTGATTTTGATAATAACTAACATTGATAATTATGTTGTCTAACATGCATTGAGTTGATGAAGAAATAGGTACAATCTCGTACTCATGCAAACAGACAATTAGAAGAGCAAATCGATCAAAGACACTCAATGGAACACATCAAAGAAGAAATTCGTCGACTGAATTTTATTATTCCCTTCTTTGTAACTAGCATAGAGAGATGATCACATCGATGACTGTAACCTAGAACTTGTCCATAGATTTCCCTTGCATGCATAAAACATTTTCATGTTTTGAAAACAAGGAAACTGCATTTTCAGGAATACAGTCGACTGCAAGTTGGGCAGTGAGGTATTACAGTCGACTGCATTCTAATGCAGTCGACTGCAATACTTCCAATAGCCTATTGCAATCGACTGCATTGGAATACAATCGACTGCAATGGCACAATTTGAATTTCCAACGGTTACTTTTGGGATTACAGTCGACTGCAATGGTGCAATGCAGTCGACTGCGTTTACCGTTTGGCGCATTTAATGCTTCACCTAATTCCAAACGGTCATATTCATTCCCACACCTATAAATACTCATCTTGGGCATAGTTTTGATTCATAAATTGCATTCAAAGCCTTCTTATCCTGCATATTTTTAAAGATCAAAGCAATTGTTCAATATCTATTGGTTTCCATTGTTTTCTCATCCATTTCAAGAGAGCATTTATTGTGAGTTTACATTTGAGAGATATACACTTTCATAAAGTCATCATACACTCATCTCTCTTGTTCTTTGAACTAGTGGGTATACAGTGTGTGCTTGTGTGTGTACGTGAGTGTAGTTATGTGTGAGCAGCAAAATGGATGGGATGCTTTGAGCATATATGTGTGTGTATGTTGGACAAGAGTTACTGCCGTGGCAGTAGCTGTGATCTATTTTGTGTGTGCTCATTTGTGTCAATGTGGGTGTAAAGGACAAGAATGAGGGGAAATTGAAGCAGTCGTGAAACAGTGGTGTAAGTAAGTATGTGATGTGTGGGTATATATGTGGGAAATGAGTGTGGGTGAAGTGGGTTTATAAAAAGGGATGATAGAAGATGGAAGTGCATGTGTCTATGTGTGTTATTTAAGCAAGAAGAAAGCCACTGGGGAGGCGGCAGTGGCTTTGCTGTGACTGACTGGAGGCTAGTGAAGATGAAATCTTACAAGTATAATGTATAATGAAATGCATAAGGTGAGTGTATGTGTGGGTGTGGGATATATGTGTGTAAGTGGTTTGAGTGCGTGTATGAAGGTGTAGATTTAGTGTGTTAATGGAGTGACTTGTAATGTGCTAGGAGAGAAAGGAAAGCTGTGTGAACAGTAGCTGTGTGTTCTGGGTTTGGACTGGAGAGAATAAGATGATGAATAGTGTTGGGTTTATGCTGTAAAGTGGTACAACTGTGTCACATGGCTGTTGGGCATTGTAAACTTGTTGAAAAATATTGAAACTTTACAGAAAGGATCATAGGACAATATTAGAATTACTGTAAAATTTTCATATTTTTCTGATATCATATGTATTTTTAATATTCTCTATAATTTCAGAATTGTAAAATTCTTTTGGAGCCCTTAACCCAGAAAAAGTCATGGGAAAAATTACAGTAATGTCTTTATGGTACAAATATGACTCAGTTTGAATTTTATGATTTTTGGAGTTGATTTGCTATGGTTTCCATATTGTATTGAATTTAGCAAAATGAAAATTTTAAAAATAGTTTTTATGGATTTTAAATTCTGATTTAAATTTATATAATTTTTTATATGTTTTAAAGTTGTTACAAAATTGTGGGACTTATTTTGCAACTGGAAGTAATTATGGCAATTATTGGGTTTTTATTGTATTTAAAAAAATTATTTTAATTTTGAAAATATTCAAAAATTCAAAAAAACTATATTTTGACTTATTATAATATTTTAAGCTATAAAAGTATTTTATTTTAATTTATAATAAATTTAAAATATTGTTACACATTAAAGAGCGTACTGGGATTCTCGATTAGGTTGGCCGAGTGCGAGGCGGGCTTTGAGTTGAACCATTTCGGGATTAGAAGTGAGTACGTGGTGCGTAGATGATATAGGGTTTATAGTGTATTGATCACAGTTTGTGTTCTAACAAATAAATTGTCGATCTAGGTTCATTCAGATATTTTTTATCGAGGTTGGTAGCATCGCATAGTTTGGATCGAGGTAAGGATTGTTTCTCCGAACCCTACTCATCATCTGAATCCATATGTTTGATCTTAATGGTTTTGCAAAAATTTATTGAACTATTGTTTTATAAATTTTCCTGAAAATATTTGGATTTTGCCAATGAAACCCTAACTTGAACCTTAAGCGATCGTTTGGAATTCTGTTTCATCTCATCTTGGAATCCATTGTTCATTTGATATGTTTATTGATTGCTCATCATAAAGCATTTTTGAATTCTATTTATTACTTCTCAATGTTGACATGAGTTAGTAACTTGGGAGCCATAAGAATGGTCTGTATTGTTGGCGTTATAAGGATGGTCTGTTGGATGGGTTTAATTAGTACCAAGATGGACTAATCAGTGTACATATGCATATGTAAACGTATCGAGCACTGCTGGGTGGCTTTGCTTCTGTACTGCTCATGTTCAACGTTTTCTATTTATGTTTATTGCACTTTAAGTGTTTTAAAAAAATGGTTATTTATTTAAGGGAAATGAGTTGGTACTCCTCCCTATGTTTATATTGAAATGCTATGGGTTTCTTTGAAAACCCTTTTAAAATTGTTGTTTGATTGTATATAGAAAAATCGTTTTTAATCGATTTGTTCTCCGTTTAAAAGTTGTTATTTGGTTTAAATGTAAAATCGTCTGAATCGTTTTTAAGTCTTTGATAGACCTTATTGGGCTCTCGAAAGGTCACTTCCCTTTGACTTCCTTTCCGCAGGTGACAGCCAGCATTAGGTAGAAGTTGCCTGTGTTGATTAGAGCCAAGCGTAAGAAGACATTTGATCTTAGTATTAATCATTAGAGCCCCTGTGTGGGTGAGTGTTATTGTTTAAATTTGTAGAACCTAATTTGATATTTCACCCACGATAGTTTACTAAGATTTAAAATTAATGGTTTTGTTGCTCTGACAGTTGATGGATTATTTAGTTGCTCTGAAAGTTTTAGTTATTATTTGTTTCAGTTTTGAAGATAATGTTGTTTAGTGATTGATCGATTGAGTGTCTAACGTTCCGAAAAATTTCGGGATGTTACAGGGTCATTCAAATAGGTACTAGGTGGCAGGTCTATCACTATGCGAACCAAATATATATGCTGTAAACTAAGTACAACAATTTCACTGACATCTCTATTTTAAACAAATGAATTCCATGGATTAATGAATTTACATAAATTTACCAAAGCCTTGTGCGGACAACTTGATGAGTTGACATATGTCTGAGTAAGCTAAGATTTTTGTTGCATAATGTCAAAGAGGCAAACAGGAAGGAGAAAAGTTCAAAATGGGTCATTTTTGTGGATGTTTTGTTGATTTTTGATGAGATAAGTTTGTTTTGGATTTTGGCTTTCTGCACTAGCTTTAGTAATGGGCTGAAGCAGGCAGAATCTTGCATCAGCCCAAGGCCACTTGGTCAAAAAAGTGAAGAACCATTCTAGGATAATTAAGTAACATAATTCAACCTAAAAGATTTCTCGCCTAACTTTAATGCAATCTTCACCTACTGCACAACAACACTTAGTCATACAAACCATATCAAATTAAGGGTTTGTGAATAACATGAATTTCATGGGCAAACCCTATGATGCATCAGAACCTTGGACAAAGTGGTCTTGTCACATTCCCTCAGAATGAAGACTGCGTACTCACCAAAACTAATCAAAGAGCTTCCACCATATGGTATGGATGACCTGCACATAACACAAAAGAGCTTCCACCATATGCTAGTAAAATAAAAAATCATGAAGAAGACCAAATACGATGAAAGAACTATCTTCTAATGACCCCTAGCTAGTACACAACATTACTTTATTGATAATCAGAGCTTCAATGTTGCCATGTCGTACATGATCAGGAGGTATTTTAAATTCTAAAGAAACATAACAAACACAGTCATCCCTACTTTGCTTCATTGCATCTTGTCCTTTGACAATTCTAAATCCTGCCATTTTCCTTACTTCATGTAAAATTATGGTTGATGATGAGTTCAGTGTCACTTATTTGATCATGATAAATTTACTCAGATAGAAGTAGTTATCCAATTCATGCGAAGTGACCAAAAACTTGGTCCCTGTTCTGCCTCGAGTTGATGAATAAACTTGTATACATTCATTTGTTTTCAATCCTGTTCGAATGCTACTTGGTTTAATATTGTAAAACTTCCAAAGTGTAATTTTAAGTTGTTAATTGTGCATTTGAGAATTGTGATTATTAATTGATAATTTTAGGTTGTTAATTGATGATTTTAGGTTTTTTAATTGTGCATTGTGCATTTGAGAATTTAGATTGTTGATGGAGAATGGGACCCAATTGGATTGAACAATCGGATACGTGCATTTTGAACAATTTTTTCCCATTTGAACTTGATTATTTGATTGTTAATTTTAGGTTTTTGATTATGCATTGAGCATTTGAGAATTGAGATTGTTGATGGAGGATGGGACCCAATTGGATTGAGATATTGGATATATAATTTAGTTAAATGGTGGGTTGAAATTAGGTTTATGCGATAATGAAAGATGACATGGTGGAACAAAAATTAGGTTAATAAGTTTCATCTTTCATGGGGTGAAATTTTGGTTCCGCCACTGATTAGCCCTTATCAACACTGATTAATCCTGATTAGTGTTAATATACACTGATTAGCACTGATCAACACTGATTAATCCTGATTAGCCCTAATCTACACTTAGCACTAATCAACACTGATTAGGCTAATCAGCCAAATTATCCCTAATTAACCCTGATTAACACTTATTAGCCCTAATTAGCACTAATCAGCCCTAAGTAGCCGTAATTAATACTGATGGACACTAAATAGCACTAATTAGCATTAATCAGCCCTGGTTAGCCCTAATTGACACTGATTAATATTGATTAGCCGTAATCTACATTGATTAGGCTAATCAGCCCTAATTATCCCTACTTAAACCTGATTAACACTCACTTTTAAGTGACTACTCAATATATTTAGCACTAACTAGCCCTGGTTAGCCCTAATTAACATTGATTAGCAGTAATTTACACTGATTAGGCTAATCAACCCTAATTATCCCTACTTAACCCTGATTAACACTGATTAATGCTCACTTTTAAGTGACTACTCAATATATTTTTTTTCAAAATGAAGGTTAATTTGGAACTCGACTTGTATAGGTTCAACAGGCAGTGAGAGATATATATTGTCAATGGATAGAAGTTGGATGTAACGGAGGATTGCTCTAAGTGGGATTGAGATATCAGAGGAGTTTAGACAGGGAGTGAACGGGTTTATTCTCTTTGTTTTGAATCAACGAGAATTTATGGATGACGACACGATTTACATGTCCGTGCAATGATTGTCACATGTTAAGTTGAAAAACCCCCGACGATGTAACTTTTGATCTATTCCATAGAGGTTTTATGAGTAATTATACAAATTAGACTCAGTACGGGGAACCAATTCTGAGGGTGCCCACTGAGTTCAGACATATAGTCCTAGAGATTTGGGATTTTCCCAGTATCAACATATGGTAATGGAAGCTGGGACTAATGGTATTATCTGGGATAACTATTTTAATGATGGTAATCCTAATGTGGAAGAAGAGCCAAACCCGAGTGTACAGAAGTTTTATCAATTGTTAAAAGACTCTGATGAACCAATATGGATGGATGTGACGACCCGATATCGTCAATCACTCAATTCATATTTTCAAACAATATCACAACGCAATCTCAATCAGATTACAGGACCCAAGCGGCTAATATTATAACTTCAACACAAGCACAAATAATTTCGAGTCAGATTACAAGACCTACAAATAAGTTCCAAGATTTCTAAAATTACAAGCCCTAAAAATAGGTTACAAATAATTCTAAAACTCCAAAACTGCAAGTCCCGCTCACATCCCCCGCTTGCATATGCTCACCAAATAATCATCTGCACTAGAGAGGTAAATGATGGGGGTGAGCCGGGTAGCCCAGTAAGTGGAATAATCATAGTACCGTAGGATCAGAATCAAACACGGTAAATAATTTCAGGATCAGTCAAAATATTCGAAGCTCAAACCGTCAAAGCAACCGTGGCTTAGTACCCCGAACAATTAGTAAACCAAGTCACTATCCAACTTGCATATCAAACATAACACTTCAGCATCTTGCCTCCGGTATCCTCAAAGGGATCCGACAAAGCTCAGCTGTATCATAATCATAATATATCATGCACGTAGACAAATCACTAGAGCACTGTCATTGATCAAAAGTACTAAAGCCACGTCCCGCAAACATTTTTCAAAAACAAGATATTTACCAACCTCCAAAACAAAGCATTTCAGCAAGATTTTAGAACAACAGTGTTTAGGAGTACGAGGAACATTAAGAAATAACCACGTGGTACAAAAGAATAGCGATATTTAATTCCCCTTACCTAAATCACGAAGTATCCACTTATACTATTGCTAGAGATGTCAAACGGGCCGGGCTTGGGTCGCCCGGCCCGGGTCCAGTGGGCTTTAAGCGAAATCGGGCCGGGGCCGGGCCAGGGCCGCAGCCATCCGGGCCAGGCTGGGCCGGGTCGGCTGAGGAGAAATCCTAGGCCCAGGCCCTAGGCCCAATTTCTAGGGCAGGGCTTGGGCCGGCCCGGGCCCTTTTTTTTTAAATTTTCTTTTATTCAATTTTAAATTTCATCTTTAGGCATGTCCAATTTTTAAATTTTGACAATTCTAATTTTTATCATTTTATTTCATTATATGTAATATTCATATATATGTATGTATGTATAGATATATTTATTTGTCTCTCATTTTATTTTTTGCTATATGTTAAATCTTTTCTTACTCTTCTTGGTGATCTTTATTAATAAAATCTGAACACATAACTAGCCGTTATATTGCTGTTGGGGGGGTAAAAGTGAAATTTTGGGGGAATATATCCGTTGGAGGAAAAGGGGGAAAAACAAAAAAATTCAAACAGGTGGGGCCGGAACCGAGCCCAGAACCGGGCCGGGCCTGGCCCGGGCTTTTCCCCAGAATTTTTCGGCCTGGTCCAAGCCTAGGCCCTAAGCCCAATTCCTCCGGGCCGGGCCGGCCCGGGCCGCGGGCTGCCCGGCCCGTTTGACATCTCTAACCATTGCTCGCAATCAGGCCCTATGATTCTTTTTTCATCTTTTCTCACTTTTTAGCTGTCTACCTACTAATAAAAGTCAAAGATAAAATAACTTTAAAAGATCAAGGGCCTATTCATAGAAATTTCTAGGAAGCACGAGGTGTAAAGAAACACGACATGGCGAGACAAGGCTGTGCCACCTAGCAAGCACGACAAAGCTTGAAGCATAAGATGGCAAAACAAGGATGTGCCACCTAGCAAGCACGACAGAGCTCGAAGCACGAGGTGACAAAAGAAGGATGTGCCACCTAACAAGCACGACAATGCTAACCAAAGCACGACAAAGCTCGAAGCACGAGGTGGCAAAACAAGGATGTGCCACCTAACAAGCACGACAATGCTAACCAAAGCACGACAAAGCTCGAAGCACGAGGTGGCAAAACAAGGATGTGCCGCCTAACAAGCACGACAATGCTAACCAAAGCACGAGGTGGCAAAACAAGGATGTGCCACCTAGCAAGCACGGCAATGCTAACCAAAGCACGACAAGGCTCGAAGCACGACATGTCGCAATACTATGTTGACGCGTCACAAGCATGACAATGATAGGTAGCATGAAGTGTCGATCGGAGAAGTAATCAATACTGAGTCCTCAATAAGCACGAGGTGTCACGACTGTGTGAAGACACCTAACAAACACGACGATGTCAATCCTAATTGTCACTTAAAATCATCATTAATTTTTTTTTCTCAATCTAACAAGTAATATTTGAGTACCTCTAAAATTTTGGGGTGTTACAATGGAAGTACAAAGCACACCAAGTTATCTGCCGTGACGAGGATGCTACACTTAAAGTCTGAGCATGGTCTAAGTGATAAAGGTTTTGATAATTTTCTGAAGCTTAATAAAGATTTGTTGCCAGAGGATGAAAAGTTACCTGACTCGTACTATAGTGCTAAGAAAATGATGATGAAACTTGGTTTGGGGTAACAGAAGATAGATGCATGTAATAATGATTGTATCTTATTTCGGAAGGAGAACAATGACTTGAGTGAGTATCCGATTTGTGGCCACGCAAGGTTAAACCGACCAATGGGAAGAAAAGGAAGATAGCATTGAAGATATTGCGGTACTTTCCACTGACACCAAGGCTTCAAAGGTTGTATTACTCTTCTAAAATGGCAGAGCACATAAGATGGCATAACGACGTCCGCAGCAAAGTTCTCGATTTATTGAGACACTCAGCCGATGGAGAGGCATGGAAGGAATTTGATTGCGGACACCCATCTTTTGCTGCAGAAGTTCGAAATGTGCGACTTGGGCTCTCTACTGATGGGTTTAATCCTTTTGGGCTCTCTAGCACACCTTACTCTACGTGACCTATGATCATTGTCCCGTATAACCTTCCTCTAGACATGTGCATGAAGAAGCAATTCATGTTTTTATCATTACTCGTTCTTGGACCTACGAGCCCGGGTAGAAATATAAACGTGAACTTGTGACCGTTGATCGATGAGTTAAAAATTCTGTGAAGTTGGAGCCCTAGCATTTGATGTATCTCTTAAACAAAACTTCAACTTGAGGGCAGCAGTCATGTGAACTATCAATGACTTCCCTGCATATGGTATGTTGTGTGGGTGGAGTACACACTGTAGGTTGGCATATCTTTATTGTATGAAAGTGAGTAAGGCTTTCACCTTAAAGCACGGGGGGAAGGCTTCCTTTTGGGGGTGTCATAGACAATTCTTACCACCTAATCATCCATTTCGAAGGC
>JAVXUP010002599.1:0-119753 GCA_033070095.1 Escallonia herrerae | reverse complement strand
GAAGCGGTCTTGAGCATGTTCAGCATGAAAATAATAAAAAACAAAAGGCACCTCGCATTGCTATCTGAACCTGTAGGCAGTGAAGGCCATTTCCCATTCCCACAGCCCTGAAATAATAAAAGATTCAGCCAGCTATTAGTACATGCAGAACAAGAATACTGACAAAGCCTACATACGAATGCAAATAACTACCATTTCCTCCATATATCAGGAGCCTTGCGCAGGGTACCATCTCCACTGCATGGAACATCACACAAGACACGATCAAATAGAAGTTCGCTGATACCTGGCTCCTCTCTTGTAGTATGGCTCCTTCTTAAATGGCAGCTAGGAAAATTTTGTGCTTCATGATTTGTAACAATCAAGTTCGCAGTGCACATTCTCTTTGTTTGGTGAATAAGAAGATTACATCTTTGGACATCAACGTCATTTGCAATCACCTAAACCAAGTAAACCACCAAGGCAGTTATATCATTCAGGGGCAGAAAGGTTCATATTTTCCAAGAGAAGGCAGATGCAATCATGCAAGAAAATAAGAGTGGCTCGTAAATTAGACATGCAGCAAATGAAAATGTGAATCAGAAAAATAGAAAGAGCACAACTCAGAAGAACTGAGACCATTCCATTAGGTAAGGATTCAGGTTCAGCTGATCGGTGTATCATCTCGAGTAATTGGAATGTCTTGGAACCTGGAGCTGCGCACACTGCATAAAGCAAAGAAATTTCATTAGTGCAACTATGGAGGTCTATTTTCAAATAGAAACTGGGTATTCTGTATAGGAGAACGACTTCAAATACAGCTGGAGGGGCAAGGCTCACGCACACTTCTTTAACAGTCCAGTTTTTTTGCCCATCCCCCCACTTTCTAATAGATAGTCATTTGACCAAAATACCAAATTTCATGGTTTTCTTTAGAGGAAAAGAAATGGGTCATCCGTCACAAAAGTGGACAGTGACACAAACTTAATTCTTTTGATCTATCTTCTTCAACCAAACCAAGACGGAGGCCGACATCAGATTCGGCATCAACTGTGATGTGGTAAAACCTTCAAGAGTTTCTTCCTCTCCCTTGCTGTATAGCTGCCCAAGAGAACAGAATCGATGCCACCATCAATGACACCAACAGCAGGAACGCATCGCGATGGCAGTCACCTGGGCTTGATTTAGCTAATCATCACCATATTGCCATTGCTGTCTTGGATCATCATCATCATCTAAGCCCTTGTCCCAAACTAGTTGGGTTCTGCTACATTAATCCTTTTCTTCGATACCCCCCTATCAAAGCAAATGTTCTCTGACCATCATATTCCCGTAATTGATTTTTTTTGCATTTCCCTATTAGGTCTGTACTCGCAATTTTTCATTCAGTTCTTCAGGTTTTATGCCAAGTATGAAAGAAACAACTTGATGGGTGAATGCCAGATGCCATGGCAATGATGTTGACTATGCGAAGAAACCACAAATGGCAAAATCATGGTGCTGAGTATTAACGCCATTGTTTCTGATTCATGACGTGAGATCCTATTAAATGCACAATGAAAAATTATTCCATCCAAGGCGGAACATATTCCTTCAGTCCTTGATGGTATTGAGCATGCATATTCGCATTTTCCCATTTTCTTCAAAATAAACACAAAAATGAGTGGATCTTGTAGTAAAATGACCACCGGCTGGATTTAGTGGCGGATGAGCAAAAGAAAACATTTCATCCGAGATGCATCAGGGAATTCTTTTTCTTCAGCTCTGGGCGTGGATCAGTTCTAATTTTCAGACACATCATATGCTCACATATACAAACCGAGACACACACAAACACAGACACAACATGATTTAGCAAATATACTAAATCGGACTGCACCGAACTCCAAATAAACATTGTCAGAAGTAAGTTGATGTAAAGTTAAAGTAGCTTACTGTCAAGAACAAAATGATCCGGGTGCACGTCCAGGAATAATGGAGGTACCTGAGTTTTGAGGAATCACAAAAAAGAATGCTTAATTGGCAAGATCAAGTTACTCCAATATGATAAACAGCATGTCCAATGTGATGAAGTTGGCCTACCATGCTGACAGTCTCCTGCCTAGTGATGTTCCCAATTTCATTTTCTTGCTTCAAGAACTCGTGAAACCTGAGATTCTTAAATCAGAACCAAGAACCAATAAATGATTACAAGAACAAATTAAACTGATGAAGGAAGACGTAAGACGGGAGCAAGCCAAGTGCACAGTATACACGCTATATACATCGCAACAACTGACAAGTCAAAGGTATATTTTTGAGGCCCGAACAGAAAGAGAGAGAGAGAGAGAGAGAGAGAGAGAGATGAATGGAAAAGCGAAAGGAAAAAAATAGAGGGGCAATGCTACCATACAACATCTTTTGTGTAAAACCAGACAGGAACAACCATGTTCATTGTACACGACGTAGACAACATGACAAGTCCAAATTGACCCCTTTCCTAGTACACACATCCCCCTCCACATACACAGAGAAAGTTTTGAGGCATTGGCTAGTGCGTATTGTATGGACCCGGTGAAGTGGTTCCTATAGAGCCCAAGTGTTTCAAGATTAGGCAGCTCGAAGCCCTCATAATCTTATGTTTCTGCCTTCCAGAATCTCCGGGAGATTTCCAAACATTTAGCCTCTCCAAACTCATGAAACGAGAGAGAAGTCCGTACAAGGCTAATGAGTGCTAGCTTTTTTCTGCATGCAACACCAATTAATCCAACTCCTCCAATGTTGTATGGATGGCTCCCAACACTCCCTAGTGAACTCCTTTCTATTTTCTCAGAGCATAAAATGAACTATATAAGACAGGAAATCCCATTCTTCCTAGCCTGCACTGCCAAGAGTCCATGCATCAGACAGAGGCTGGCACCATTAGCAAACCAGGAAATTCCTCCAAAGCCTCCAATTTATGTCCCTCCAGATGACGAGTATTTCACAGTCAATGCTTACTTTTATACTGGTGACCTAGTAGCTGATTGCCATATGACACGTTCTTCAAAAGCTGTTCCCCAGTCCACTACCACCTAAGCAGCATCCAACAAGAGGAGAATCCTCTCCTTCATGGTTTTGCACAGCAAGTGGATTTCTCAGGTAGCCCTTCTCATTATCACTCTCCTCCCAAAACACATGCATGCCCTTTCCAACCGGATCCCCAAATCAATATCCCATGCAGTTTATTGAAAAGCACAAATTCTTAAAATCCAAGACCCTTTCTGGCCAATGGCTAGCAAACAATTAGCATGTCACCAAAGAATAAAGCAGGTAGTCGTCGAGTCTTATTTCGACTCTTGTGCACCAGAAAAGTGTAGGCACAGTAAAGATGGACAAGGAACCTTAGGAGGCTACATGAACTACAATGTACTTGGGTCAGCCAACCTCCATTAGAAAAATAATGCCGAGCCCATGCCAAGAGTCTTCTCTCAAACTTGGCGCAGCTAGAACCTTTTCAAATAGACTAACTGACAGATGAGCATTTCATAAGAGTTCCATGCATGTCTATCTTTCGCGCTATACCCGCCTAAAACCAAACAACGCCAGTAAATAATGAGAACCGCGTTGCAAAATGAAAATATAATATGCATATGCTTCATATCTCAGGTCTAAATTCAAAAAAGTATTGCTTGATGCTTGTAAATAGAAAGATGGCTGACTTTGTGGGGTAGTTAGAGATATAATGTCGAAGATATACAACATGTAGGATGCCTCCGCAATTTATATGTGTAAAACAATAATCACATCATCTAACCTCAATGTCAGATCTCAAAAAATGGTCCATGCTTATAGAGGGGCACGGGCACTGGTTCCTGGAGCTACTGAAGCCCCCCCACCCCGCTAACCCTCCTCACCTCGAAATGCTACCTGCTTATCATTCGCAAAACACGGTGCAGCCCATGTAACACACATCAGGTCTGATACGAAATGATGCAGCACCTAAACAATTGAACTCAACAGTAAACCAGTATCCGCAACCTTCTAAGACAGCCTTATGGCCTACTCTATTAAGACTACTAAAAGAATTTACAAGACAAGTCCTTCAAACTAAGATAAGCTACAAAATATCTTTGCTCTGGTCTAATTTTGAAAGGGGCTCGTTCGTGGGTAGCAGGTTGTGTCAGGTTAATAAGCCAACGTCTTTATCACTTGTGTTAGCATTCTAAACAGGCCAACTTAAAACATGAAGAACACCCAACCCATCTTTCAACAGTCCAGTACAAGTTGGATGATTACGGCTGTAGACAATAAGCTAACCTAGAGCTCCCAAATTTCATCCGTATCAAGTCATGTCAGCATTTAGTGTCAAATTCCCACACCTCCTGGCATCTGGCCATTAGTTTGCCCGTTCCTTCATTACACTGAGGCTCCAAAACTAACACATAATATCCAAAAGCATCAGCCACTATGCCATTAAGAAATCTTAATGTAGTAACTGGGACAGAAAGAATACCATTAAACATGTCAGGAATTCAGGGATATCAATAATAGCAACATCAACCATAAAAATATTCCCTGCAGCCTAAGTCACATCCCATGTTACAACCCAGCCCCTACTACCAACCAAAATCGAAACGAATGAAAAAAAATGTAGAGGGGAAAAAGAGGAAACAACAAAAATGGTCCTTGTACTATTGGCCATTCGGGTGTTTACTCCCTGTACTGCCAAATTCGCATGGATAGTCCCTAGACTATTAAATTTGAGTCCGTGCAGTCCTTTTCCCATGTCCATCTGTTTTCGGTCATTAGTGTGGCCCACAGCCGGGGCATTTCCGTCTTTTTCTTCTTCTGACTTCATTTTTCTGATGTGATCAACCCACCACCACTAGCCCCGCACCATCCTTATACCACCACCAACCACTCATCGCCACCACAATCATCGTCCACCGATCACCGTCGTCGTCACCACCACCGACCGATCACCGCCACCACTACATCCCTAATACCCACAAGACTATAGTGATGAACGACCACAAGCAAAGGTGAGGCAGATCTGTATAAATCAAAGAGATTGAGCTAGGGCAGATCTAGATGAATCAAAGGTGGAAGGTGATAGCTGGTGGCAACATCGGGTGGTCGATGGTGGTGACTTGTGGCAACAACGGGTGCGGTGCTGGTTCTTGAGGCGTTGGCTTGAGGCTGTTGGTTTCCTAAGGTGGTCGCACCTGGTGGTTGCCGATCTCACAAAAAAGATGGACCCGGACAGGGTGATGTTGTTTTCAGACGTGGTGGTGGTGGCGGACTGCGACAGCGAGTAGTGGCTGTTCTTCGTATGGTAGTCCGGTGGGATTCAAGGACATAAGGGGGGTTGATCTCCAAATGGTGTCCCGGATCCATGGACCTCACCGGACAACACCATGGCTGGGAGATTGATAACAGATGCGGGACGGCTGAAGGGAGGTAGCGAAGGCGATGGTAGAAGGGCGGCGGCTGTGATGAGGAAGAAGAAAGAATGATAATAGGGATTATTTTAATGTCAAATGATGAGGTTAGCCTCAATAAACAAACAACCAGAGTTTGTAAAGGAGAGCATTTTTGTCCAAAAAAGCAGGGAAAAGCTATTTTTCTTATCAAAAATAAGAAACTGAAATGCGTAGAGAAAAGACAACAATGCCCCACTAATGGCTAAAAGAAGACAAGACGTGGGGAAAAGGACTGATCGTACTAAAGTCTAATAGACTAGGGACTATTCCTACGCACTTGGTAGTACAAGGAATAAAACCTCCGAACCGCCAGTACTACAGGGACCATTTGTGTTGTTTCCTCGGGGAAAAAGGAGACGCACGAACTAAAACTCGCTCTGGAGAGCTACATGACTGCACCTAATGCCAGTCCCAATTTCTTGTATTTCCATTAGTACCCACCAGTAATCACTGCTTAAAACAAACAGGTACTTTGGAGAACAAGAATGAATGAGTACCTAACGTTGCAAAGTGTAACATACTTCGTGGAGACTTAAAACAAGGGGATAGTAACTAATTAAAGGATAAGAGCCAGTATATTCCACTCAAGACTAACAAATAGATAATGGAAAATTTAGGATGTGGAAAGTTTGAAATACTTCATTAAATGCTCGAATACCCTTCCTAGAAGTTTCTCATTTGCAACTACACAACTGGATGTACATGCTGGGATGTGCCTTAACCACGTGTGCGACGAATAGCTAATGTATAGCACATAAATTAGTTAATCTAAGGAAGAGAAACTTTCAAATGTAGGAATGAACTCGGAAGCAAAAAATACATAAATTTATTAAGCGCTGCCAAGCAACTACAATATTCTTTCAATCTCCTGCACTAAGACCCCGGTTGTCGCAGCTTATTTTCGTCCGCCTGTAGTTTATAGTTTAAAAAAAGCTTAAAAGGAGTGTTTGTAGCAGCTTTTTAAGCCACAAGCTATAAGAACCCCAGGTGGTGCTTCTCCAGCTAATGCATTTTAAAATTTCAAAATATCCTCATTCATTACCTGTGACACGTATCACGTGCTGGTTCTTTCTTTCTTCTTTCATTTCATTTGAAAATCCAACTCATCCAATGTCCGATTTCAATGATTCAATCTGTCTTCAACTCGAAATTGAATTCTCTTTCAGTAAAAATACATGAAGAATTTATTGAAGTATTTTTAGGGTCGTCAAAATATTTGGACAAGGGAAGTACATATACATACTTGTCGCTTCAACATTGGAAAAATATGGTCGGACAAATTGTTAAAAAAGCTGCACACCAACTTATGGAATAATTTCACAGATATGCAGCTTACGAAAAAGTAAAAGTTGCGACAAACGGGGCTTAAAGTGAGTCAAAAGTTTCCATACCATGGAGTAATCATGAAAAGTAAATTCTCCTCATCTTTGAGCCAGCAACAGCAATGTACATAACATGCATTATAGAACAACTTCATCTCGAAGAAATCAAGGGCAAATTGAAATGACCATTTTGCATTTAAACAAGTGGGACAATCTTTGAGACATTGAAAAGGCATCTCTTACTTGGTCGGTGGTCAATCAACATATCATATGAATATATTTTTTAGCCAAAAAAACTATCTAAGGAGGCTCACCACATGTAAACGCGGAGTATACAAGGTGAAAAACGTATAAAATCAACATTGTCATTTCCCCCTATCCAACAAAAGAGAGTATGCAGAAAGGCGAAACGATTCTCTCCGAGGCAGCCCTACCGTTCCTTTCTAGCCAAATCCACTTAAACACAGGAGTCAAGCCCCCAGGACCTGCCATCCTCGTAAACTCCCTTTCGAGAATACTAAGAACAGATCAGCCGTAAAAGCATGATTACCTCTCAAGCGTTTGGTTCTTCCTTAGCTGCATCCGGGAAAAATTTGATTGCCAAGCAAGATTCTCTGGGTACCAAGGCAATGGTCTTATAGCCTCCGATTCACTACCATCAACACCCTGAACAAAATTCATAATTGGTGAAGGGCAATTCAGAAATCTGACAATCTTTTAAGGATCGCATCATAACTCAGAACCACGAAGCTAGTGGTAAAGTCCAAAAACTACAGTTGTAAAAGAAATAGACACAGGATGCATGTTATCAAACCTCAGCCTGAATAGATTTCACAAAGTCATTTTCTAACTGCGACAGGATGTCCACAGAGAACTGGCTACTGCAAAAAATAGAGGAATATAAATGAAAACAAATATAAGATATCTAGTTTACAACAAGGTGACTTATGTCTCATGGGGACAAACATTGATCAAGTCAAGAATAGAGTTTGAATCATCTAACCAATGGGGCAGAACTTACGAACTACAGGAACCATACTCTGGTAATCTATTAATCACCAGTTGCTCTAGATGGATACTCTCTGTAAGCAACTAGAGATAATTCGTTGGAGAATAAGATCAACAGAAGAATATTGTCTTGTAGTCCCACTCCTTACTCACATTGCTTATGACAGGGTAAGTGTTACTTACTCCCGTTAGTCCCCAGCAGAGTATCAGGCATTGCTATAATAGAGAGCAAAACTACGCAAAATGCAAACAAGATATATGTCTAAGAAAGGATATACTCCTTTCTCTCAGAAGTGACCTCATCATAATTAAATTGAGTAATATTTCTTTCGCTTCAACTATCTCATTTATTTTTCTCCCGAGTAGAAGAAACACTTGAGGCATCCAGCAAGGACACTAACTCAAGTGCCCACAAAGCATATAGACCAAAAGTCAGATACTAACAACCTAAGTACAATTCATCTCAAGAAATTCAACAAGAGGTACATAACATGGTGACCATCCCACCAAAAGCCAAGAAAGCAGAGAATTCAGAAAGACATGCTGACCCTAGTATTAAAAAGCTCCCTTCCCTCAAAACGTCGGTTTTTCCCTGCCTTTTCAAATATAGTGCAGGAGGCAGAAGGGCCAGTTTCCAAACTGCTCTATTTAACGTGCATCTACTAACCAGTTATGGTCTCAATAGACTTGGCATCACAACTTATCTGAAAAGAAGTGATAAGCAAAGAGACAAAGTATCCCCTACTGCCCTATAAAAGGGCCATTGGTAATTCAGTGAATGCAACCCCTTTGAATGTACAAGAGAAAGTGGAAAGCATCCTATGCAGAGTCTGATACTATCATTTGTTTAACAAGTTGAAAATGCAGCTTAAAACAAGGCGCCGCACACACTTAAACCAACCCACCCCCCTCAGAAGAGGAACGGAGAGAGAGAGAGAGAGTGAGAATCTTAGACAAACGTCATACAACTCTTGTCGGTCCATGAACTTCCAAAGTGAATATATTAAGACTAATTTGACCCCGCCCACCAAATTTGAGGCTCCCTGATTCCCCCCATGTAAGTCCATCCACCACCTATTCACTAAGGCCCAGCTTGTATATTGAATTGAACAGGTTTCCAATGCTGCATTGCAATAGAAAAACGAGGGCACTCGGCCAACCTGCTGTACAAAGCCAGTCCATAAAACCAAGAAAAATATAACCTAATCTGCTATTCCATAATAAATATCATGCCAAAAGAGAGTTGTTGACAAACTCCTCTTGCTCTTCTAATACCATACTATCCAAACCGGTGGGAGACCACACCATAGTTTTTCATTGTGGTCGTTAGCTGTGACAAGGGGTATTTCTCAAATAGTAAGAATGTCATGTGATGCCACGATTTAGACGGTAAGACCTCCTTTAAACTCTGTAATCTATGTTTTTTCTGCACCAATAATGGATAAGCCAGCTTATACAAGTTTAATGTACAACCAAAACTTTTATGGTTGGTTTAAACTGCCAAATCAGAGTCTCAAGTTACAGGGCCCAAACTGGCTGAATCCTCTAGGTTCCAATTTGAGATAAGAATAAGCATCACCTTATTACTTGCAATATCATAAATATAATTTGAGGACAAAAAATGGCACCGTCTTCCTCACATATACAGAACGATACGATTTGAGCCCAATCTTCGGACACCATCAGTGTAAGAAGTGACAATGGAGCCAACATTTAGCGTATCTACAGACTAAAATCACCTCAAGTGTACAGAACTAAGTTGGAGTAGCTAGGTAATCTTTCGCTCACCTGGGATAAGCTACTTTGTCTGTAAGCCCTTTGTGAAGTTTTGTCCATGTCATGATATCCAGATAAAATAACTAAGAAGTTTTGTTGATTTATCTCTTTTCCTCTTCTTCGGAGAATTTAGCTTTTCGAAATACGCAAAGCGTTGATTATTGCAATTGTAAGATCATCTATTGAGCATTTCATTTATATGTGTACAACTATCTGGTTCACATATTTCAGTCTTGAGGGTGATAATTTAGCGAGAGAATGTAAATTGGTGAAACTCTGCGCACACTTTCTTTCAACCACGACACAAGGATGTAATTCAAGCCACATATACATTTCACACTAGGCAGCATCTAATTACCTAGCGTGACAACAAATTTTCAAGTCCACAGAGGCAGTTCTGTTTCTGTGCAGAAAATAACAACCCAACCACCCACCCCAACCTTTTTGTCTCAAAGAGCGAATAACTTATTTGCATCACAAACCTATATTTCTCATTCATTCCCCGCTACAATCCTACTTAAGAAAAGCAGGTAATCGAGTAAAACACGACAGCCAAAAGCCAGGGAAAACCTGGAATTGATCCTAAAAGCAGCGGGCAGCGGCTTCCGAAGGAACTCGATGAAAGTGTCCCACTCTTCTGGGTCCACTATCCCTTGCTCCTACAAAACATAAGTTGCACATTATGTAAGACAGGCAACCAAACATGTGAAGATTTTGTTTTTGACAAAGGTTACCTTGTAGTATTCATCGAAAGCGGGGTTTTGGGTGGCAAAGGGCTCCCAGTGCTTCTTGTCAGTGCTGTTGTTAGAATCGGTGGTGTCTGGCTGTTGTTGGTGTTGAGTTGAATCGGTTTTGGTGCGCTTCCAGACATTCTCTCTGCTCTGGCGGAAGTGCTTTCTCTGTGTGCGCGACCTTCCTCTACCTCCCATGTTTTTCGGTGTGAGAAGCAGCAGCTGCTGCTGTTGAAGTTTACTGTGGAAGGCCTGAGGGATGCGAGAGGAAACCGGTTCTCTGAACTTGCTGTTTGTTCATATTCATAGGGCATTTTGGGTTTTGGGCTTTAGGTGTTACATTGGATAATTAGAGTTTTTACTGAATTTCGGACACTCGAAAGCCCAGGTTCTTTATAATAAGGGCCCATGGGCCGTGCACGCCACACTTAAATTGGACATGAAACAAAGTTTATGTTGGGTTAAAATGGTGTTTCTTGACAAAATCATTAAAGAAAATTGAAAGTTTGTTGTAGAAAATTAAGAGTTTATGGTGTTGTCTGCCTTGAGGGTCTGTTGCCACCGAAGATGTGATGCTCAGGAGAGTATAGCCACCTATAAGACCCTGAAGAGGGTGATATTGAGGAAGGGGAGAGGGAGGAGAGGAGAGATGGGTAGATCTAGGCTGCCCATAGTCATTTTATGAAGAGTTTGCATGTGAGTGTAGAGAGGGAGAAAGAGCCCTTAGATTTTCCGTGACATGAAAATTGAGAGTAAAGAGTGTTGTGTAACATGGCAACATGGGGGTGTTTATAAGATACTGTCACATGTGTCATTAACACGACCCCCTCCCCCCCAGCTTGTACGTAATAGCCAGGGTTCCCTAGGTAAGGCCATGTGGCTAATCATGAAGACTTGACATGTATGAGGTACCACCAAAGTACCCCACTTCTATATTTAATTAGCCCCTCAACATTTAGGCTAGATATTACCATCACAGTAGGTGTTGATAAATGCATGATTATGCAATGGAATTTACATCTACCTCTGCTTGCAGTAGGATACAGTAGCCTGTCAAAAGATGCTTGCCACTTCAGGGTTTAATTGCACCTAACACCTTCATCGTTGGGGCCAATTGCAACCAGCATTTTGAAGTTTCAACTTTGGCCAACACCTCAAACTTCCGAAGTCGTAGTTTCTAACACTAAATGACGGTCAAAATGGCCCTTGACCGCACGTATGTTTGTTTTTAAGGACAAAATGGTTACTTTGCTTATCTAATGTGGCATCAATGTCACCTCCACATGGCACTAACATTATACACCTCAAAGCCTCGACATCATGTTCCTCCAACATCCATAGTTCACTCCCATTTCCCTCCAATGGCTACATCATACAATCTGTGTAAATATATATATGTATACAAACATGCACATTGTACTGAAAATAGCTGCCATATACTGTATGAAAAAATAGTTAGAGCTCCAAGAAATGAAAAACGAAGCTACAGGCACTTTTGTTGCTTTGGCACATGTGGGAACAATTAATAGACATAAGAAACACATTAGACACTTTAATACTGCCTAAAGTGTAACACGAGTCATTAACACTAACTCTCTCTCTCTCTCCCTCCCTCCCTCCCTCCCTCACACACACACACACACACAAGTCTCGTAGCTTGTGGTTAATAACAAGCGTAGCATTAAATGATAGAAGAACAGCAGTAGATGGTTCAGCATACTCTTCAGAGTGAGAGACCACCCATTTTTTACCCCACAATTGACATATCCTCATTCTTTTTTTGTTCACAAGGGAAAGAGAATTGACATTTCCTCATGATCTATCAAATCACAACCTCCTTAAGATACCCAGGTGAGGCCACGTGGCTAATCTTACAAGCGTGACCACTTCAAGATTTAGCTCCCCACAGCACTTAGGCTAGATATCGTTATCAGGTGGGATATTGCTAAATGCATGATCATGGAATGAAGCTTGCATCTACCTCTTCTTGCAGTAAGATGCAGTAGCATGTCAAATGTCGAGTTGTCACTTTGGGGTTTAATTGCAACCAGCATCTCAAAGTTTCGACTTTGACATCCAGCACCTAAGACTTAAGTCATAGTCTCCAGCACCAAATGACAGTCAAAATGACCCATAACCCTCATGGCCCGAGATTCGAACACCTACAAGAGTGTGGCAGGTGGTGATAGTGCGGCTAGGCGCTTGTAATATGCTGAGAGCAATGTCTATTGATGGAGGAAAAGGTGACAACGTTGATAGTGGGGGAAGATATATGGTGTCACAAGTAGGCAATCAACCTTCATTATTCATAGATGATCACCCCTGCATTTTTAGGACAGATTGCACGTCTAGTGGTAGCCACGAGCTTCTCTTTCGACCTTTGGCTTTCCAACCTGGTGATCCTGACATTATCCTAATATCTGCTTAGAAGAGTGGTTTGCTGCCATTTTCAAAAGAAATAGTTGAATGTGCTCTTCTCGTATGGTTGTCGCACTCAAGTTGGCAAGCTCTTGCAGTTTTTTTCCCTATGCACCTAAATCATGGCTGACTGCAGTCCCTCATATAGGGAATCAAACCATGCCTTCTGTTTATTAATTTATTCGCACGTGTGCTTTTCAAGATGGAACATTCATTCCTTTGTAAGTTGTTAATTTATCATCTACTGAGCTCTAATTCTGAAAATTAGAACTGGTAACCAAAACTTCTTCACTCCTATTAAATTGTGCCTTCTTATTTTTCGTGCTCACTTGTCATTCCTATGTAACACTCGTACATCGTCCTAGAATTTGTAGCATATATTATTTTTTTAGATCAAGATTGGTAAAAAGTAGTGATCATATTGCTTTCATTAACTTGCCTCCAAAATGGCATGTGCTCTCGTATGAAATGGGGTGAACTAAAATGCACATGTCATTTACTTTGTTCATTATGATTAATGTGCTTTTGGAGTATGATGCCAAGGAAAAGTGGGTTCATAATTACTTGGAGGTGCCACAAATGATGCAATCCGAGTCAGCTTTAGTGGGACACAGTGAGGGTAGAGTAAGAGCAAGGAGTAAGGCTTCTCAGACAGGCCATGAAGAATGGCAGTGCTGTGGAAACGAGGCCGAGATGAACAGGGCCGACAGTTGATTGTCCAAGCTAGGGTCCAATGTCATGAACAATGTTATGTCCAATGTCACGGTTCGACTATGTTTCTTTCTCTAGAATCCAGTAACTTTGGGTTCTAGAGTGAGAAAGTGATTTTGTGAGAATGAGAAATAGAGTGAGAAAGTGATTTTGTAAGAATGAGAAAAGTTCCAAAATGAATTTCAAAGTCCAGTATTTATAGGCAAAAGTATGAATGTGTCATCAATTGCCACATGTCATCCCCTGGAAGTGACACGTCACCAGGGGTCCACAAATACCAGTGCTCCATTGGACTGTCGGTTCCTATATTTGCTCTGCCTGCCCTACACAACATCACTATATCTGTTTGAAAAGATTGACCACACAGCATCGGCATGATCAGAGTAAGCCATATCAGAGTGATCCAGTGATCATCGTCCCGGGGGCACCGACGATCACCAGTAATGTGAGTGCGACGTGGTCATAGCTCAGGCATGCCTAGTGTCATGCAAGTCGCCCAGGCAGAGATAGCTTCTGTGGTAGTGAGCCTATCCCGCTACCAAGGGTCCTTTCACCAGAGCACTATGAATGGAGCCCCTCGAAATACTGCACACTCCGGAGAGTGGATCGAAGCATGTTCCACGTCCATGGCGGGGGCTCATGGTGTAGTAAACAGGTAGGGGCACCAACAATCACTTGTAATGTGAGTGCGACGTGGTCACAACTCAGACATGCCTAGTGTCATGCAAGCCACCCCCATATTTCATGTCCATGGTAGGGATGCATGGTGTGGTGAATGGTTGTGGTGCTCGGGGGCAAGTAACATGAGAGTGGCGCATGGGCGAAGTGCCAATGGCACGGGGCATAAAAGTGGTGCATGGGTGCGGTGACCTCTATCGAAAGATAATACATGGTATTAGGGGCACATGTCATGAAAATGGTGCATGGGCATGGGAGATGGTTGTCGAGAAATAATACCTGGTGCCAAGGACACATGTTGTGAAAGTGGTGCATGTGCATGGGCGATAACTGTAGCGAAAGTTGGGGTCATGCAGGGGGCAGGAGTTAGTTTGTGATTTGCTACTTTGCCTTGCTTGGGTACGTAAAGGCTTTCCCTAGTCCTTTGCCTGTCAAGAATTTGAACACATTAACCCTTGTTTTTAGACTTAGATGCACACGTCTACCATTTACCATACGTCGCCGGGGGCATTGAGGAGATAACACGCAGGCGATGGCAGGCGATATTCTCATAGCATTTGGCCTAGTACAAAAGAGGGTATGAGTTAGTGGGTGAGTGAGAAGGTTAGAGGAAGGAAACACGTCGATCCACAGATAAGGGAAGGCGACCGACCCTCAGAGAGGGAAGGCGGCCAACCCCCTAAGGGAGTAAGGCAGCTGATCTTCTTTGAGGGAAGGCGATTGACCCCCTTTGAGGAAAGGTGACCGACCCTCTTTGAGGAAAGGCATGAGGGGCGGCCGACCCCGTGGGTAAGGTCAATCGAGGCCATGAGGCCGAGGTCTAGTAAGCTGCTAGGAGAGGCAGGAATGCTAAGGCCAGAGAGGTTGTGATAAATATGAAAAGGAGGAAGCAATGGGCTAGGCCGGGGTGGAGCAACTAGCCTACCGCATTCATCCTGAAGCAAAATGACTGTGCCTGAATCGACAACTCGAGATTCCGAGGCTGCACCAGCGTCGACGGGGGGTGGGGGAGGGGGTGGGGGTGCCATTGACATTTGATGATGACATGGTGAAGACTTTTGATCCCGAGTCGAGCAAGACTAATACTTTGCAGGCTGTGAAAGGGGGTCGTGCCCAGTACACCAGACCTGGAGTTGTGAACAGAATTGTCTATTCGAGTGGTAGATGGGTTTTTTCTTGCACTTTAGTGTGGTTGGTCGATGGGCAAGAGACTTCAGGTGCGGTCACCTTATGTTTGAGCTTCGAGTTGGGAGGATACACTGGTTATTGTCATGCCCCCGAAATGGGAGGCCGTAACTGACAACAAACCTCTAAATATACCACTAAAACAGAGCACTAAAAGCCTCTAACATAAAGTATTTCCATATATAACAAAAATCTATTACAAAACATTCTCAAAATATTCCCTTACAAAATGATTTCTATGCACAACGGCTAAACCAATGTTCTAGTACATATACATTGAATGACCCCTATCCGGGTAAGATTTCCAAAGTACGGATACAAAAATTTCAATGATAAGCAAAAGTCGAAGAACTCCAAGCCTGCCATAAGAATCAATTTTCACTCCCTTCACCTGTGGCAAAGGCAAGGTAAGAAGACAAAGGGGTGAGCTCAAATAGCCCAGTAAAGTAAACAAATGGTAAGATGTTAAGCAATACTGACAGAATCAAAGGACAATATTAAATGAAATGGGCCAAACATGTTTTACTATCAAATATCGAAGTAACAAAGTTAAGCATTTAACCCAAAACACATTTCAATTATATGTAGGGTATGTTACAAACATGCGATGACTATGATGGTCAGGAGACCCAAATGTCAAACCAAATATACAAACATCAAATATGTGCTACCAGAGCATACTAGGAGGCTTCGGCTTTCTAGTATAACAAACATGTGTCCATAAGACCCTCTCTATTTCGAGAGTTGTTCAACATAGTCAATGTCAATCTTAAATTGACGGTCACAAATGTATGAATACAAAGATGTGTATCATTAGGTACAAATGGAAAGGGCAAACGATGTTCTCAACGAGGGCAAAAGTGGAATAGTTCAAATGCAAACCAGTATGGGAGAACAAACTTAATGAAACTCGGATTTTGAAAGATACATTTTCCACAGCAAAAATGTATAAACCTTACCTTAATCAAGTTTTTGAACAAAAGAAAACCTCAAAGCATCACTTTAGGGCCAAAAGAGCTTCCCACGCCTTCTATTCTCTCTCCCTCCACCATAAAGGAGTAGGGCTGTAAATGAATAGAGTTATTCACGAACAGCTCGATGTTCGGTTCTTCAAAAGCTCGTTCTTGTTCGTTTGTATACTTAACGAACCGAATATGAACACATTTTTAGAGCTCGTTTATTAAATGAGCCGAGCTTGAACACATGCAATTGTTCATGAACAACTCGTACATGTGTAATATATATATTAATTTATTAAATAATGCATCTTATTTTCTAAATACCAACTATTAATCTAACTAAACAGGCCAACCAATTATTAATCTAACTAAACATGCCAACAAGTCTGGACTCAAAGAATTGCCTTAAAGTCAAATAGCCCAAAGAGCCCAATACCTTTGTAAGTTCCCAAGCCCAAACCTAAAATCTGTATGAAACCCTGATTTCATAACTCAATACCACCACTCTGCACTCTCTAGCAGTAGCGGCGCCAAGCGCGCAATAGCGCCAAGAACACACAGCGCAAACTTTCTTGGTCCTCTTTCTCTCCTTTCACCTTCCCGTATCGAGGACAAGCCTTCAGGGATCATGGAGAAGGAAGATAGATAGTGCGATCTAGACGTCATGAGTCATGTTGCTTTCATCGATGTAGTGATTTTGCCAATTTTTAGAATTAAGAGAATCTTCATTCAGTTTCTTCCGAGGTCTACGTCTACATCTATCTATCTTTTATGATTAATTGCTTATTAGCTTGTGGGTTTGAGGGATCTGAGAAATCTAGGGTTTTCATTTGATTTGTGCAAGAAAATGAGTCGAGCTTTGAAGCTTGAGTTCGGCTCGTTTAATTAAACGAGCCGAGCCCGAATTTGTAAGACACGAACTCGAGCCGAGTTCGAACAATTTTTCTAGCCCCTTAAAGAACTCGAGCCGAGTTCAAACATACCAAATCTTATACGAACCGAGCTCGAATGCTCCCATGTTCGGCTCGAACTCGGTTCGTATACAGCCCTATGAAGGAGTAAGGAGAACAAAAGGGCTAAAAAGAAAATAAAAAGGATATTTATATTAAGGTAAAAATTACACTATTTATTCGAAGCAAACATAAGTTTCATTCGACTCAATCCTTCATTCGACCGAAAACTATTCCTTCGATCGAAAATTTTAGTCCCCATTCCTTCTCAAATTAACACAAGTTTTCATTCGAGCCAAAATGGATTCATTCGACCGAAAACACCTTTAATTCGACTGAAAATGCTTTTAATTTGACTGAAAATGCTTTTAATTTGAACAAAAATACTTTTAATTAAAACACTTTTAATTCTACTAAAAAGTACTATTCATTCGACCAAAGTTACTATTCATCGACTGAAAACTTCATATATATATATATATATATATATATATATATATATATATATTCGACCAAAAACCTGTTTTCATTCGAATTAACACTTTTAATTCGAATGAAAACTTTTAAATTTGAATGAAAACTTTTTTTTAAACGCACGAAAGAAATTTTTAGGGTATTATAGTTATGTCGCCAAGGTATATACTAGCCCCTTTGGCCAAAAGGGAGGACATACCCTGGTCGCTCGTGATGTTCAAGAGCCATAGTGTGATGCCGGTAGGATGGGATTTCTGGTGCGACTATATTTTGCAGTACCCAGCACAGACTGAGACGTTGCGGTCGTTGGGGTTGATGTCAGCCATAGATACCACGGCGAGGGGACTTGAGCTATTTAGAGATGCGACGGGCATGACACTACTATTGGCAAGGTGGAGCACGTAGACACACATTTTTATGATGGAGTTCGGGGAGATCGGGCCAATATTTCTCAATGTCACAATGCTGATTGATTGCCCATGCATGGGGTTGAGAATGCTCGGGCACTTCGGTTGAGCAACGAGGAATTTGTGATGCAGACGAAGCTATTAGACATTCTAGCCAAGACGAAGAGGCACAAGAACGGGACATACATTGGGTGGATCAGACATTTCTTTGGTGTTGCATAGGCTAAAGCGGGGTAGAAGTTGGGTGTTTCTGCCCAGTTAATTATGGGTCCTTATTATGGGAAGGATGGGTATGAGATGGTTCCATTCTTGGCTACGTTCCTGTCGAGGTAAGTGCCATACGACATCCTTTCCTTGTTATTCATGTATGTTATGTATATTTTTCACTCTTGCCATGCGTAATATGTCAATCTCGTACTTGGAAAATTTTGTAATTTGAGAATATATTTCACTTTGCCATGCACTGCATTGTACATTGTTGTATAGGGTAAAGCCTTGATGTATATTCTGTCTGCACCTATAGGTTTGTATTCGATGGGATGTCAGAGGATGGTATTTCCCTTAGGATGTTCCCACCGGCCATTCGGATGGCACAGGGTGATGTGTTGGTTTAGCCCCCATATAATGGGAACGTTGTATTCACGTCTGGATCAGCATGTGAATGATGTGAAGAAGTCATACGGGCGCTATCAGGTTTCCACTTACATGGACTGTATGTTCCTCCAGTGGTATCTGTATGAGTGTTACAAAGACTATCGGCCAACGGGATATCCGCGGGTACATCCTTGTCCTCCGTGTGTAAGGTGAAGCGGCCAGGTGATTGTCATAGCAGGTGGCCATATGGGGTAGTGGTGGGCTGGCATTCGCATGGGCCGACATCACGAAGGCTGAATGTCCATTGGTGCAGGTGTTGGACAGGTGGGACGTGTGTTTGTCACGTCTATATATGGATTTGCATTCTTCGTACATGACCTCTCCGTGGTTACATGTGCAAGACATTCAGATGACGCTGGCTAGGCGAGGGGAGTTGGCACCATAACAGGTTGTTCTACTTGTGGCATATTTCCCTGGATGGCTTCCTGTACTGACAGATGATGGGGGGAAGCCTGCTGAGTCCCCTATTATGTAATGAGGTATAGCCCGTATCATTTATCATTGAGCTTTGGTTATGATCTTGAGCCCTCATGTGGATATGCGGGGCCATGGAGTATGGAGGTGGCCTTCTGATACACTCTGCTTGACAAAGCCCACGAGTGGTCGGCACCGACTGAGGATTGGAGATAGCCTAGTACATATCGACCAGGGTGGTGATGGTAGATTATGCGAGATGGTGGGGCAGCTGCGGACGAGTTGGGCAGAATGGCTATCACAGCCAGCGGGCAAACGATGACGGCTCAATGTGTTTACATAGGACAAGGGGTTGAGTTTGATTTCGCCATCGATCGCTAGACAGTGTGAGATATCAGCCTTAGTTGCTAGGGGCTCCGGGGCTAGCTCAGAGAGAGATATTGAGGAGGGTGCCATGGAGCTTGCTGATGATGCTCAAAAAGATACCATTACTGAGGAGCCAGCGGTTCATTTGATGAAGGTACCCGGGGTCGATAAGGTTCACCTGTCGATGTTGAGGGTACATCAGCCACATATGGACACGGGTTGAAGAGGCTATGAGATGTGTTGGATAAGTCAGATTCTGAGGTTAGAACTTCTTCATTTCACTTCCAGTTGCATGTACTGTAGTTGGTTATGATCTAATATTTCTTGATGCTTATTTTGGCAGGAGCTTGATGATGGAAATAGTGAGAAGCACTGTCAGCCAGGCTCCGAGGCAGAGGTAGTGGTGACTAACGCGACCGAGGAGGTCAAAATAGTGGATGCTAGGGAGGCCGAGGCAGTGGCATAGGTAGCAGGCTACATTTTAGAACCAGACAGCCGATCGAGTCCATTATCTATTCCAGAGAAGACAATAAAGGCTTTATTCAGCTGCTCTATGGGTGACACACAGATGTTCGATGTCGGTGGTGACTGGTGGACAGGGTCTAAAGGCGGATGCCGTGGTAGGAGGTCGTGATGAGCTAGCAGATACACAGCCAGTAGTAACAGTCCCAGCACCGAGGCAAGAGATTTTCAGTTCAGTCAGTTGTGGAGCCTCCCCAGGATACATTGTCAAGATCAGTGATCGATGCTGATGCTATTCTTTTGGCAATGCACTCTATCGCTATTGATGTGAGGACTACGGTGGGATACTCTCATACCCTTTCAACAAGTGACAGGGGTATAGTGGCTGGTGATGCCAGTGGGGGGTCTTCGGTTGGTCAGGTGGACGGGACATCATGGGAAAGTCTTGGACTACCTGTTGAGATGGTGCATTGACTAAAGATGGTGAGGGATAGATTCCCATAGACGTTTAAGGGGTTGACCATTAAGAACCCGATTCTTCTAAGGATGACGTATACTGGATTCATTGAATGGCTGGTGCCCTTTGCTGGCATGCCGACGGTAGACTGCACTCTAGAGTTTATATCGCAATCCATTTTAGAGCTTGCCATTTTTAATACTCTTGGCTTGTAGTTGGAAGACTTTTTGAGATTGAGGAGTCAGGGTCTCGATGTGGGGGAGAGGTTAGCCTAGTGTACATGCATGAGACAGTGCTAGAGGAAGAGAGGCGAAGATTGCTAGTGAGCTGGTAAGAATAAACAAATAGTTGGCTGAGCTACAGAGACAGCATACCGAGGTGGAGGGTTGACAAGCACGGCTAGTGAGACGGTGTACCGAGTGATCTATAGACACAGTGACAAACACTTGAGGCTTTCAATTCCCATCCTATTACAGTGCTGATGGTTGCCCTTCCTTGGATATTTTGTACTTTACATCTTATTGTAGTCATTGAGCCCGGTAGTGGCCTGCAAACTTGTGAGTTCTATGCATTTTGATGATATGGGTATTGGAGTCATATGTTTCTTGTGTATTTATACTTGTTATTGCATGTTGTTTATCTTTTGCTGTAGTTGGATGACTTACATGTGTTGGCTACCGATGACGTTCCCTTCTCCCCAGAGGATACATAGTTAACAGGGTAGAAATGAAATTGTGCACTTGTATACAACATTTGAGGCAAAAGAATGATATTGCATTGCTAGTAATGAGGCCAAAATGCCGTTACATGAGTGAAGTGAGAACTTATAATTATCAATAAAAGTGACAAGTCTATAGACAAGTATGCATATAAAAAATATTCTACTTTGGTTAAGTGCTTTAAGCTTGGGGCAAGCGGGGGTGGGGAGGAATAATCAGCAACTGACTATGCATAATACTTCTTCAGGTAGTGGTTGTTAATGGGGGCTATGACCTGTCCATCATCGGGGTTGAGCAAGAGATAGGAGCCATAGTCCCCAGCTACATGCACCCGAAAAGGACCTTCCCAATTTGGCATGAACTTGGAGGCTGACATATTGGCTTGTACATTTTTGTTGGCTTGAAGAACAAGGTCGTCTTCAACAAATGATCATGGCTTGACTGACTTTCTATAGGCCTTTTTGAGTTATTTGCGGTACTTCTTTATTCGGTGCAAGGCGTTGGCTCTTCTTTCATCAAGGCCCTCAAGCGCTGCCATTCTGGTTTCTTCCTCCCCGAGACTACTGCATAAGGAGAGTCTGGCATAGGTGACCCCGATCTCAACTGGTACCATGCACTCATCCTGTAGACGAGGGAAAAGACTGTGGCCTTTGTTGAAGTGTGCTTGAACGTTTTATAAGCTGAAAGTGCCATATTTAGCTTTTTGAACCATGACCGACTTGCATCATGGACCATTCATGGCATAACACGAAGTAGAGTTTTGTTAGAGGCTTCAGCCTGACCATTGCCTTGGGGGTAGTAGGGAGTTGATGTGGCATGGTTGATGTGATACCCTTCCATGAGAGCTCAAACTTCCCTATTGATGAATGGCTTACGTTGTTGCATACGATACAACGGGGGATGCCAAAACGACAGATGATGTGGTCATGCAAGAAGTTGGAAATGACTCCTCTCGTAGCTTCCGAAGAGGTATGGCTTCAACCCACTTCGTAAAGCATTTGATTGCTACCATAATCCATATGTGACCTCTGAAGGGTGGGTAGATAGGGCCTGAGGTCGAGAGCCCAAGAGTGAAATGGCCATGGGGCCAGGATCATGCGGAGGTCAAAAGCTGGTGCGTGCATCTTGTCGGCGTGCCTTTGGCAAGGCTCGCAATGTCGGACATGGGAGATGGAGTCAGACTCTATGGTCGGCCAATAGTACCCCAACCTTATCAATTATGTATACAACTTCTGAGAACCCTGATGCTCAACACAGTCACCATTATGCACTTTATTGATTACTTGTGCTGCCTGGGCACCCTGCAAGCATAGCAGGCTGCGGCCTAAAAAGCCTTTAAGAAAATAACTCGCCTTCTATTACAAAATACCTGATCGATTTTTGTTTGATAGACTGGGCTAAACTACTTCCATGGGATAAGTATTGGATGAAAGGCTGGCGCCAGTCACCCTCGATGTCGATTACAAGGGCTTCCACATTTTCTGGCGCATATAGGCATTCAGAACAATCCCACTGGATATCTGAGACATCCTTGGCCATGAACGGCCAAAAGAGGCCCATGCGCTAAAGGCAACAGTATAGAAGGGACCGTTGAGGCCACAACACTTCTAATGGTCGAGTTAAATTTTCTGTTTTGCTTCTGTAGGTGCCAAACACCTGGCTAGAGTGCCTCCGAGACAACGTCTATACAGGATGTCTCCCGACATAAAAAAGTCTATGAGGGTAGAGGCATAAGCAAGAGATGGTGTCTTGAGTTAGTCAATAATTGACTGCCTCCAATCGTCTGAAGTAGAGTCCTTCATGACTAGATTCAAAGTTATACATGGTTCGGTCCTCTTGATGATGGTCAGCATCTGTTGTTCATCGTCGACTTCTATTTTGGATCTGATCGTGGCCAAACTGTTTGCATATCTATTGTGGCACTTGTTATGATGTTCATATTAGACATGGCCAAGTATTCCTTCCAAGTGTTGTACCAAGGCACGATAAGGTGCCAAAGCTGGCTCCTTAACTACATACTCTTCGTCAGCATGTTTCATGATCAAGTTTGAGTTTCCCTCTACACACAGTGACTTAGCCCCCATGCTGATGGCTAGCATAAGGTCAATGACGAGCGCCTCGTCCTCAGCTTTATTGTTGGACATGGAAAATGGAAGCTTGAAGGATAAAGAGGTGATGGCACCGTTTGGACTTTGCAAGACTATGCCCCACACCCCCCTGTCGAAGGGGTGCTCCATTAGGACCTCTGCTAGTGGCTGAGCCATCAAACTCAAGTGTCCATAACTCATTAATGTCGGTGATCAGGATTTTCTCATCCCTAGGCAATTGGGTCAAGGTCAGTTCATAATGTTGGCATGGGAAGAAGGCTAAGAGGTCGGCAAGAGCTTGGCTCTGTAGAGCTGTAGGATTCTTGATGATTAGGCCGAACAACGACCAGGAGCAACCAGACCAGGGGGTGAGTCAACCAGACAGGGCAGGGTGGGTGAGTATGTATTAAGGTGGATTGGCCCTGGTGACAAGTATGATTTGGTGCGACAAAAAGTAGTGTTTGAATTTCTGTGAGGCATGTACCAAGGCTAGACAACGCTTCTTGAGCTCGGACTAATTGGCTTCAGGTCCCCTGATCATCCAACCGAGGTAATAAATATGACATTCCACCCCCATCCACCTCATGGGCAAGTAAAATCTCTAAAGACCTGTAATATCCCGAACTTCGGGAGCCGATTAAAATAACCATTCGGCCTTCGAAAAATAAACGGTCACTAATTTTGAGCAATACTCCGGCATTAGAAGCTTGTGGAAGCTTAAAAGAATTTTGGGGCAAAAATATAATTTTTGAAATTTTGGGGGTATTTTTGTAATTTTTGAAAATTAGAGGGGCTATTTTGCAAATTTTGAAAATTGGTTACAAGATGGTGCCACCTCCTCCTTGGTTATTTGATGACTAATGAATTAAATTATAAAATAATAAATTGGGATAAGATCTTTAAGTGAAAAAATAATAATAAAAACAAAAACAAAACAAACAAACAAATGAAAAACCAAAAGAGGAAACTTTCCCTTTCGGGAAAGAAGAAGAACAAAACAGAGAAGGAAGAAACAGGGAGCTGCGGCAAGCAAAAAAATCAGAGGGGATGAGGGAAAATTGAAGAATTTTGAAGGGTAATTGCTCTACCCTATTTGGTTTATGTAATTTAGCGTGTTATGTGGGATCAGAGTGCGTTTCTGTGTGTGTGAGTATATAGCTGTGCAGTATATGAGGATGCACAACCATGGACATGGCTGTGCAGGACAAGTGTTCTTTTGTTTGAGATTTTCAAGATTTGGTTTGCAGAGTAATAGGAGTAATTGTGTGTATTTTTACATATGTGGGTGATAAATTATGTGTGAGCGTGTAGGGTTAAAGGAAATGGCTGTGAGTGAGAGTGAAGTGTGTGCAGGTGAGTTGGACGAGAGTTGCAGCAGTGGGTGTTCTTGCCGCAAGAAGAAGGAGAGCTTGGGTATGGGATTAATGGTGTAGCCCATGTTTTTGATACATAAATATAATTGTTTCCATGGATTGGTGTGCAAGTGAGAGGTTCATGTGTGGATATGTGTATTACGGGTGTGAGTGTGTTCATGGTTATGGGTATATACATGTGAAATTTACGTGGGTTAGATATGTGTTAATTGTATGTTAGTGTAAGTATTTAGGTGTAAAGTCATTTGTGTAGGGTTTTGGGAGCACTTGGAAGGGTAGCCGTGGGTGAAAGGAGTGTATCAGTGAGTTGTGCGTGTGCCAGCCATGAGGAAGAAGATGAGCTGTGTGTGGAAAAGGTGTTTTAGTGTGTGTCTTAATTTGAACAATAACTGTTTTTGTTATTAAATATATAAAATTAATTTAGGCAGATTTCTCCACGAATTTTCATAAATATCTAGAGCCCAAATTAGAAAAAATTCAAAACAGTAACCCCTGATAATTTTATGAGATCTACGCTCTGGAAATTTTTGGGAATTTTTGGAGTCCGTGAAGAGTGCTAAATTGGGGTATTGATTAAAGAACTTTATCGATTTATTTAACATATCAAACCAAGTTATTTTAACCTGAAAATTTTATGGAAGCCATATTTTACAGATATGATTCATTATCTAAAATTTCGGGCCATTCTGAGGCCGATAGGTATTTTTCACGAAACTGGCCTTTTAGCGCTCTATCCGGACATCGGTTCGGGATTTTCGGACGAAAATTTTATAAAATACTTTTTAATCCAGAAATGATATCAGGATACTTAAAATAATGATTTAAGATATTTTTTATATTTTTTCGGTGCCAGAAACCCCCAGGGGTGTTTTGGTAATTTACCACCCTAAAGGGGTATTTTGGTAATTTTACCTATGAGAGGTATTTTGAAGTAAATTTACATACGGTAAGACTATTTTAGTGACTTTGATTATGGAAAAGTCATTTTGAGAATTAAAGTGTAACAGGGGTATTTTGGTAATTTGCCACCCCGAAGGGGTATTTTGGTAATTTGACCTAAGAAAGGTATTTTTGCATAAATTTACATATGGGAAGCTTATTTCAGTAATTCTACTTACGGGAGGACCGTTTGGGTGATTTAAGTCCGAGAGGGGCATTTTGGTAATTTTACACCCTAGGAGCGTTTCGATAATTTTACATACCCGGTAAGGGAAGGTTCATTTTGGGAGCATGCGTGAGTTCGTATTACATTATACTTTTGTTCTGTAGTCTGTATTCTAATGGTTCGATTATTCCGTTTAGGTTAAAGCTAAAGACTTCCGGTTAGGATAATTTAGCTGCGGATCCAGGTAAGGGATTCTATCTGAACCTTGGGTAAGGACTTTTGTCCAAACCCTTATTTGATTACTTGTACTCGTAAGTACTCCTTTGATATAATTACGGCTAATGCCAAACTCTAAGTTATGTATTGATATCAGCATGTTCTTGCCCAGAAAACTCTAATGTTGAACCTGAATCGGTTATTTGGAAATCTTGTGATGCTCGCATGTTATTGCGGGCTGAGCAAATTTGATAATTGTCTGTATCCATTCTTTCGAATTGTTATGATTATATTCGATAATTATTCGCAGTCATTTTTGTTGTTTATCAGTGATTATTTTTCATATCTATTCTTTCGAATTGATATGATTATATTCGATAATTATTCGCGGTCGTTTTTGTTGTTTATCTGTGATTTTTCTTATGAAGTTCTGATTTCTTCTGAAAATCTCGAATGCTGACTTATGTCAATATGATTATTATTATTATGAGAACTCGAATTGATTTCGGGGATATGAGCTTATGTTAACGCTCATTGATATTGTTAATTTCCGTGTTGACCTGGATACCTGTTTAGTGGAGAGGCGGTATAAGGTGGTTGAATCCTGGATGAAACGCAGGCTAGTACCCAAGTGGACTAGTAATCATTTTAGTACATCATGCATGCGTACACTATATAAGCTTGCCATAATGGCATTGCAATCGCCAAGGATCAACATTGATTTTTGATTTTTTTAGCTAGAATGATTTGTACTTGGGTTGAAAGCCTTTGACAAACATTCATTGTACTTAGCTAGAAGGATTTGTACTTGGGTTGAAATCCCTTGACAAGCCTTTATCGTATTATCTTATTTGATTTCTGCTTAGGTTTAAATCCCTCAGGAAATCTTGCTGTATTTTCGAAATGAATTTCTGCTCGGATTGAAATCCCTTGAGCAAGGGAAATTTTCGTGGTACTTGGAAATGCTGACTTAAAAAGGATCTTCTCCTTTGACTTTCGCACCTAGATTCTTGTCCCATGAATACCCAGATGAAACTGTTTAAATCCAAATCAGAACACCGAACTGAAACCCTGTCGGATAATCACTTCACTCTAACTAGTCCAGAATTTCACGGACGATGATTTAACGGATACATAACTCACTAAGCAGAACCTACACCGCTCAGAATTTTGCCCATATCAAACAAATAAAATTGACTCTAATACCACAAACTTTTATTGCACTGTACCGATAATAGACCAAAGGGTTTACCCTTTGTGCAACTTACTTAATGATTGTAAGCTTAGCCCCAAGCTCGAGGCGTATTAAAACGCTAAGCGATAGTCACGTGTGACTTGCAATTTACTGTAACGCCCCCAGAATTCCGGAGCTCCGCCGCCCCGAACTCCCGGGTCGTTAACCTACCGGATCACATCGCACCTGTCAAACCTGTTCACTAATGCATATTTCAAATCATCTAATTCAACCATCAACTCAATTTCTTCAAATTACTAGATCACCAACTGCTTAGCTTAAACCATTACAGCTTAGGTTCTTCGCAATTCAAATTTCCTAAGAATGAATTTACAGTACTGACCCACGCAGGGGTCTCCCTACACAGTAGTGGTGGGCTCACCAAAACCTCACGCAGACTCTAACCCATTCCCGAACCTGCTACAACTTATCGTCACCTGCAGAAGGGAATCAAATGGAGAGTGAGCTTTTGAGAGCTCAGTAAGGTCGTACAAGGACTACAAAAGAGATTATAACACGACTCTAAAAAAATCCAATCGACGATGATTTTCAAGACACTTCGAACGATCAAAATTTAATAATTACCCAAACTGAGCAAAGTTCATAAAAAATAGATACCAAATTACATATTAACAATCAGAACAAATCCAAACTGATCAATAAAAGATCCTTTTCAAGTCCACATTTCCAAGTACCACGAAAATTTCTCTTGCTGAAGGGATTTCAATCCGAGCAGAAATCAAATCAGATAATACGATTAAGGTTTGTCAAGGGATTTCAACCCAAGTATAAATCCTTCTAGCTAAGTACAATGAATGTTTGACAAGGGCTTTCAACCCAAGTGCAAATCACTCTAGCTAAAGAAAATCAAAAATCAAATGTTGATCCTGGGCGATTGCAATGCCATTACGGCAAGCTCATATAGTGTACTCATGCATGATGTACTAAATAATTACTAGTCCACTTGGGAACTAGCCTGTGTTTCATGCAGGATTCAACCAGCCTTATATCGCCTCCCCACTAAACAGGTACCCAGGCCAACACAGAAATTAACAATATCAATGAGCATTAGCATAAGCTCATATCCCCGAAATCAATTCGGTTTCTCATAACAATAATCATACTGACATAAGTCAGCATTCTGGATTTTCAGAAGAAATCAGAATTTCAGAAGAAAATCACAGATAAACAACAAAACCGATTACGAACAGATATCAGATTTAGACATAACAATTCAGAAGAAATCAGAATTTCAGAAGAAAATCACAGATAAACAACAAAAACGATTACGAACATATATCAGATTTAGACATAACAATTTAGAAGAAATTAGAATTTCAGAAGAAAAATCACAGATAAACAACAAAACGACTGCAAATAATTATCGAATATAATCACAACAATTCGGGAGAGTGGACACAGATAATTATCAAATTTTCTCAGCTCGCAATAACAGGCGAGCATCAAAAGATTTCCAAACAATCGATTCAGGTTCAATATTGGGGTTTTCATGGCAATAACATGCTGATAGCCATACAAATTTCAGAGTTCGGCATTATCCGTAAGTAAATCAAATGAGTACTTACGAGTACGAGCAATCGAAATAAGGGTTTGGACAAAGTCCTTACCCAGGGTTCAGATAGAATCCCTTACTTGGATCCGCAGCTAAATTATCCTAATCGGAAGTCTTTAGCTTTAACCTAAACGAAATAATCGAACCATTAGAAACAGCCTACAGAATAAGATCATAACTTAATACAAACTCACACATGCTCCCAAAATGAACCTCCCCTCACCGGGTATGTAAAATTACTGAAACGCCCCTAGGGTGTAAAATTACCAAAATGCCCCTCTCAGACTTAAATCACCCAAACGGTCTTCCCGTAAGTAGAATCACTGAAATAAGCTTCTCATATGTTAATTTATGCAAAAATGCCTTTCTTAGGTCAAATTACCAAAATACCCCTTCGGGTGGCAAATTACCAAAATACCCCCGTTACACTTTAATTCTCGAAACGACTTTTCCATAAGAAAAGTCGCTAAAATAATCTTATTGTATGTAAACTTACTTCAAAATACCCCTTATAGGTAAAATTACCAAAATACCCCTTCGGGGTGGTAAATTACCAAAACACCCCTAGGGATTTCCGGCACCGGAAAAATCTCAAAAATATCTTAAACCGCTATTTTAAGCATCCTGATTTTATTTCTGGCCTAAAAAGTATTTTAGAAATATTTCGTCCGAAAATCCAGAACCGGTTCCGGACCGAGCGCTAAAAGGCCAGTTTCGTGAAAAATACCTATTGGCCTCTGAATGGCCCAAAATTTTAGATAATGAATCATATCTGTAAAATAGGGCTTCCATAAAATCTTCAGGTTAAAATAAACTGGTTTGCTATGCTAAATAATTCGATAAAGTTCTTTAATCGGTGCTCCAATTTAGCACTCTTCGAGGACTCCAAAAATTCTCAAAATTTTCCAGAGCGTAGATCTCGTAAAATTATTGGGGGTTACTGTTTTGAATTTTGTCTAATTTTGGCTCTAGATATTTATTAAAATTTATTGAAAACCTGTTTAATTTAATATCCATCTTTAGTGACAATTACACTTACTATTCACACACACACACTAAAACACCTAAATCACACGCACACTGCATCTTCAACCTCACGACTGGATATATACAGCTATGACAAATCCATCTTTTCACCCACGGTTACACCCCATTTCTCATTTCTATAACTGAAAACCACATCCTAA
Organism: Escallonia herrerae; assembly: GCA_033070095.1. NCBI lineage: Eukaryota > Viridiplantae > Streptophyta > Magnoliopsida > Escalloniales > Escalloniaceae > Escallonia > Escallonia herrerae. Next base: position 89,864 of record JAVXUP010002599.1, on the reverse strand, counting down.
CTCACTAATATGCGACATATACATGCTATTACACATGTAATCACACACACAAACTCACCCGAAGAACACACGCACGCGCGCACACACACACACACACACACACACTGTCACGGTTCTTCATTCCTGACCCCTTACCAGCCCACAACTGAATTAACCATAGATTTAATGACTCAATTCACATGATTTCAGGGCTAAACCCCTTTACTCGAAGTATCAATTCGCTCTTGTGAATCCCCGCCCGAAGCACACACCATGAGCAATTACACACACTCACACACCCGAAGAACACACACAGTTTCACACACCTTGAACCCACTGTACACAACCATAAACACACCGAATTAATGCATTAAAGGGCGAAGAAGTTACCCTAATTCCCTTTCCCCCGAGCCCGGTTCTGCTTCTTTTCTCCCTGTTTTCACTCTGTTTCTTCTTCCTTCTTTCTGTTTCTTCTTATTCTTTTTCTTCTTTCTTTCCCGAAAGGGAAAGGTTTCCTCTTTGGTGTTTTCTCTTTTTTTTTATAACATTTCCTTATTTTATATTAAATTCAGATTAGTCATCAACAAGGAGAAAGGTGGCAACTACACATAATCTGATTTCTCATATTTTGACACCTAATGCCATCTTTCTTACAATTGCAAATTAACCCCCACAAGTTTTCAAAATTACAAAAATACCCCCAAAATTTCAAAAATTACATTTTTGCCCCAATTCTTTTAAACTTCCACAAGCTTCTAATACCCGAGTATTACGCAAAATTAGCGCCTGTTTATTTTTCGGAGCCCAGATGGTATTTTTAACTGGCTCCCAAAGTTCGGGATATTACATCCTTCCCCCCTTATAAAAATTTCGTCCTCGAAATTTGCTCGCGGATTCTCTATCACTTATGTCATCCAGGCACTATGCCTCCGCTGCGCCACTCTGATAACTATCTCTTGGTAGCTACGCTACCTTTGACTTCCGCACCCAGATTCTTGTCCCATGAATACCCATATGTAACTGTTTAAATACAAATCATATCACTAAAACTGAAATCCTGTCGGATAATCACTTTACTCTAACTAGTCCAGAATTTCACGGACGATGATTTAACGGATACAGAACTCACTGAGCAGAACCTACACCGCTTAGAATTTTGCCCATATCAAACAAATAAAATCGACTCTAATACCACAAACTTTTATTGCACTGTACCGATAGTATACCAGAGGGTTTACCCTTTGTACAACTTACTTAATGATTGTAAGCTTAGCCCCAAGCTCGAGGCGTATTAAAACGCTAAGCGACAGTCACGTGTGACTTGCAATCTAGCAAGGCTATCAGGAGTAGGGTAACCAATTCATATAAGCACTTATGCCTCACAGCAAACAGCAAAACTGTAGCCACTAGGCTTTCACTGCACGCTCTAATACCTCAAAACAACGAGTCCCAATTACTGACAAGTTCATCACCTGATTCAGTCACATTATTTACAAAAATCTTATAACCTTATTCTTCAATCATCTGTTCCAATTATTCTAATAAAAATCTTCCGATTCCAAAAGCAAATAACCAGCAGTTTTGGATTTTGTTCTGATTGTTAATATTTATTTTGGCATCTATTTCTGATGAATTTTGATCATTTTGGGTAATCATTGAGTTTTGATCGTTCGAAGTGTTTTGAAGATCATCGTCGGTTGGATTTTGCAGTCGTGTTATAATCTCTTTTGTAGTCCTTGTACGACCTTACTGGGCTCTCAAAAGCTCACCCTTTGTTTGGCTCCCTTCTGCAAATGATGATCAAATGTAGCATGTTCGGGAATGGGTTAGAGTCTGTGTGAGATCCTGATGAGCCCATCACTACTGTGCAGGGAGACCCCTGCGTGGGTCAGTTTTGTTAACTCGTTCTATAAGAACTTGAGTTTGTAAAGAACCTAGATCTTAATAGTTCCAGTTTGAGTAGTTTTGTCATATTGACTGTGAAGAGTTTGAGATATTGGATTCACTGTTTTGGAAGTATGTGTTAGTGAACAGGATTTGACAGGTTTGATGTGATCCAGTAAGTTAACGACTCGGGAGTTCGGGGCGGCGGAGCTCCGGATTCTCGGGGGCGTTACAAGACCTGGGCGTGGAGGTTAAGTAGAGTAAGAGTGGGATACCTCATTGTGGCACTACCATGGTCTGTGGTGACATGAGGACCAACTTGATCTAATCAAAGGCTTGTCATTGGGGCGTATCCCAACTCCATAGGGCGCTCTTGCATGTTAAGTGCTGGAACGGTGCGATAAGCTTGGCCAGTGCGGGAATGAATCGACGAACGTAAGAAACCTTGCCGACGAAGCTCTTCAACTGCTTAGTGTTTTGGGGAAGAGATATCTCTTGGATGGAGGTGGCTTTAGAAGAGACAACGTCGATGCCCTGTCGACTGACCAGAAAGCCAAAGAACTTGCTGGAGAATACTCCAAAGGCATATTTCAGCGAGTTCATTTGCATGTTGTACTGGCGACAACGATAAAAAACTGCTCGGAGGTTGGTAAGGTGATCACTTTCCTTCTTGGACTCGATGATGAGATCATCAACATAATCTTCAACTGTCCAATCTATCATGTCGTGGAAGATGGCTTGCCATTGCCTTTTGATAGGTAGCACCCATATTCTTGAGGCTAAAAGGCATGAACTTTCAACATTCCACACCCATAGGGTGTGGAATGTTGTCTTAGCATAGTCGTCAGGATTCATTTAGATTTGGTTATAGTCAGCGAAACCATCCATGAAGCATAAGGTTTTAAGTTCGGCGATAGCCTCCGTGAGCATGTCGATGTTAGGCAGGGGAAATTCATCTTTTTGGGAATGCCTTGTTCAAGTCCCAAAAGTCAATACAAATACAGACTTGGCCATTCTTCTTATGTATAGGGACAACGTTGGCCAGCCAGACAGGATGAGTGATAGCTTTAATGAAGCTGACTTGTAGAAGCCGTTCAATCTCCTGTTTAATTTTTAACTCAAGTTTGAGGTGGAAGGTTCGTGAATGCTATTTGATAGGGGTAGACCCGATAGCAATATTAAGGTGATGTGTTACAAGTGCAGGGTCCAACCAGGGTATTTCATTATAGCTCCAAGCCAATACATTGCAATATTAGTGAAATAGGGCGACCAATTCCTCTTTTTGACCCAAGGCGAGTTTGGTGCCAATATAAGTTAGTTGGGGTTCCTCCCCCGGGTCAGCCAGGTTAATTTCTTCAAGGTCTTCGGCTTGCAGGCGAGGGCCATCTTCGTAGCAGGGTGAAGCGGCACCAGGGGTGAGCTCAGGATTAAGTAGGCAATGTTTGGCCGCACAACACCATCCATTCTCTATAGGCATGTCAGGGTCGATGGGGTCAGATGATGGACCACCTGAAACCCCCACGCACCATAAGTAGATCACCTTGTCGTCTTTGACAATGCATTAGAAAATCGGTTCAAATTTTTACTTCTTAGGCTTGGGTGACGAAGATGAGGAGTTAGCCTTCATAGCAGGTGGGGCAGTTAAGGCCGACGCCTTGTTTTTGCTACTTTTCTTGATTTTAGATTTAGAAGGCTTGCTTCCACAGAGCTCCTCCCAGTCTGGCAATCTAGTTGAATGGATATGAGTGGAGTTCTCACCATCCTCAGCAAGTTTAGTAAAGAAAGATGCCTCAGCAAAGTAGGATTCGACGCATTCAAATGGAGTTCTGGTTACTGGGATTGTCATGGATACCTCATGTCCCACAAGACCGACCACCAGTTTTACACACTAATGGTTCGTTGAGGGAACAACCCGATTGACATGTATCCAAGGTTGACCAAGTAGAAGGTGAAATACAGGCTCATTGTCGATCACATGGAATGTGGTGTCACAATGTATTGAGTCAACCATAAGGTCGACGGTGATATGATCGAGGGTCGACTGGGGGCCTTGCCCAAAGCCAGTAATTTTAATTGGGTCACGGATGATCTTTTGTGCAGGGATGTTGGCCCTCTACAAGGTGACAAGGGGAATGATGTTAACAGAAGTACCATATTTTACCAAGGCATGACGGAAGCCTGTGCAATTAACTGTACATTCCAAGAACGACGCCCGATTGTGATGATCGATTGACAGTGTGTCCTCGTTCGAGAAAACCAAGGCAGTGGGAGAGATATGTCGTAGCTCAGCCTCAGCAGTGAATTATTCGGAACTAAGGCCAGTGGTGACCTTAATCAGGCAGTTGGAGAGGTAGGTCCTTGCTGCGAGTGAAAACCCAATTTCATCAAAGAACCCTTTAATTTTTGACATTTGCCCAATGAAGGGTGTTGGCTGGCCAGCTAAAGGCATGTGAGGTGCGGTCGCGGTCGATGGAAGGGCCTTCGTTGAGACTTCGGTGGTGATGGGCTCAACATCGTTGGTGATGGTCATGAGAACTTGGTGCTCTCTGTTGTTGTGGCCATGAGGGGGATACTGTGCACATCATTGTTCTTTTGTAGCTTAAGGTCTCTCAAAGCGAACTTCCTTGCAAAAATGTCCCTTAACCCATTATAATCCTTTAGGTAGTGCCTGACAACTCTGTGATAAGGGCCGTTGTTAGGCTTGACTTTGTCCGCTTTCGTGACGGTTGTCTTTTCTGGTGGCAGATGAAAGTTTTTGTCTTGTTCAATCTCGTCTGTTAACAGCTCCTTCACCGTCTTGAGGTCGCATGGGTACTCGGGGGTAGCCTCTCCTTGCTTCTATTGTCAGGGTCATCGACGCTTGCAATCGTTGTAGTAGACGGTTCTGCCGTGGCAAGCAGGGCATTCTAAGGATGAGGCTTCTGTGGCTTAACAGGGCCGACAGAATCGTAAGTGCGACAGGCCATCTCTTTGAGGTGATCCTAATACCTCAACTGCAAATTCTCAATGTGTACTCGATACACATCACTCATGTTCTTGATGCATATGGGAACCAACATCTCGTCTTTGCTAAAGTCCGTGCACTCAAGGCATTTGAGGTGAATGCGATGCACATACTAATTCAAATCCTTCCCAGGGTTTTGGTGTATGTCAGCAATATCAACAATGGTGACCCTTTCAGCCTCATAGTGGAATTTTTCCAAGAAGATTTGTATCATATCATTCCATGAATGGATAGTTCCCTCAGAGATCTGGTGATACCAGGTGGAGGCAAGGCCTGTGATGGACTTGTGAAATTTTCTCAACTTCAAATTGTCTCTTGTACATACTGCTCTAAAGAGCCTGCAAATTGAGATAAATGCTCACGGGCATTGCACTCACATCTGTTAATGAGCACGAAGGTCAGCTGCTTATACTTGAGCGGGTAACGCGTGATAGAGATGTTGCTGGTATAAGGCGCATGACTAGTCAGTCGGGTTGAAGAGTCAGGTTCGAAGTTCCTTGATAGGTGGTGAATGAGGGCTTTCAAGTCTGACTTGGTGACATAGTGGGGAGAGGGTTCTTCGAGGCCAGCTGGGACGTAGTAATTGGCTGGGGCGCCGCGAGCCCCTAAGCCCCCAGATGGGACAACTTGGAAAATAGGGGCAAGAGAGGGTTGTTGATACATAACAGGAGCTAGAAGCGGCAGTTATGCGGGAATGTGGGTGGCAGAACAAGATGTGTCCACCATATGGCCAGCAGCCTGGTACTGGTCAGCCAGACAAGGGTTGGGCTTCATTTCAATGGAGTCGTGAGTTTCAGGAGAGCTTCTGTCTAGCACGTGATAAGATGATGCAACGACAGGGATGATCTGCTACAACACTGGTCTAAGATCTGTCTGGATCTATGGGGCGGTACCATAGAGGGAGGCATGTTGGCTATAGGTGGTGAGGATGCCGCGAGTCTTACAGCCAATGGTCTAGATGATTTAGGCGGCGGTGGTCGTGACACTGGGACCTGAGCATTGTCTGGCATCGGCCTAAGCCCTAAAGGCTGGACTTGAGAGAGGGGTTATTAAGAGGCCAAAGCTTGTTTGGGTTTCTGCATTTCCATGAGGGCAGCCATCAGAGTAGTTTGAGAGTCCTGCAGACTGGCCATGGCTAGGGTGAGCTACTGAATGGCAACGTTGACAACAACTTGCACATCGGGTGTTGTGGTCACCGGTGTGTCTTGGAGTTGCACGACACTAGTCTCTTCCTGGTCACCATGATGATCTTTTTCTTGGACACTGGGGTTGAGGCCTTGACTGGTTAATATGGTTATCCTCCATTGTACAGGCATGGTGGCTAAGTGTGGAAGACAAGCAGACTACACTACGTTGCTCACCTCCTCAGTGGAGTTGCCAAAATGATACCAAGGAAAGTGGGTTCGTATTGAACTGGAGAAGCCACTATGGATACAGTCTGAGTCAACTACCAAATGTACAAAGTGGGACACAATGAGGGTGGAGTAAGGGGCAGAGAGTGAGGCTTCCTAGACAGGCCATGAGGAATGATAGTACTGTGGAAACGAGGTCGAGACGAGCAGTGCCAACAGACGACAGTCCAAGCTAGGGTCCAATGTCACAGCCGATGTTATGTCCAATGTCACTGTCTGACTATGTTTCTCTTTTTAGAATTCAGTAGCTCTAGATTCTAGAATGAAAAAGTGATTTTGTGAGAATGATAAAAGTTCCAAAATGAATTCCAAAGTCCACTATTTATAGGCAAAAGTATGCTTGTGTCATCAATTGCCATATGTCATCCCCTGGGAGTGACACATCACCAGTAGGTCCACAAATACCAGTGCTTCATTGGACTGTCGGTTCCTATATTAGTGATGTCTGCCCCACATAGCATCGCTATACATATTTGAAAAGACTAACCATATACCACCGACATAATTAGAGTAAGCCCTTGCCCTTACCCTAACCACCGGTCCAGGCCCTAACTGAATCTCACAGGAGTGCTTCGAAAAATGCAGAGAGAACCTGACAGCAGTGAAGGAGGGTCCCCATACCCAACTGCCAGGTAGACTAGGCGCAATGCCCTCCAAAGACCTGCTCCTATCTTGGAGTGACCGAGGGGTCATCGTCCTGGAGGCACCAATCATCATCGATAACGTGAGTGCAACGTGGTCACAGCTCAGACGTGCCTAGTGTCACTACAAGAAATTTTTTCATTTAGCAACAAATAAATTCTCGATGAACTTAGGTTCATCAACAAAGGTAGATAAATGTTGACGAATATCGAGTTCATCGATAATAGTCCAGTACTTCTTGACAAATGTATTTATTTGTCAATAAATCATTATTTTTATCGATGAATTTGTTAATTTGTCAAAATATTTTCAACGAGAAGTGGCCCAGGAAGGAAAAGGATTTTTGGCGCGTCTTTTGACTTACTTTTCACAATTAGCGATGAATATAGTTTGTCAAGAAAGCCAAAATAAATAAATATATTTTGCTTTTCGGTTTCTTTATACCGCCTCTCACTCTCATCTCTACTCGATCTGGTGTCCAACTTTCTCGGTCTCACTCTCGCATCGCTCTCTAGCTGACAGGTGACGACTACAGGGTCTCTCTCTCTCTCTCTCTCTCTCTCTCTCCTCCATCAAATCAAGATATGCCAAGAGAACACCTGCCTGAAGAAGGTCTTCAGTTCTTCCTTTTTGTTCCAGATCTGAGAGAAGACCAGTGAGTGACCAGTGACAGTGGCGGGTAACCAGGGAAGGCTCTATCGGTGATCTCTTCTCGCTGTCACTGCTCTCCTCTGCTGCCGCTACGCTGCCCTTCACCGTTATTACCTCTCTCTCTATCTCATGGTGCTGCCACAATATCAGGTATGGCATCCTTCTTTATGTTCTTTTGTCAATCACAGACACCACCAAACAACACTTCCCTTCTTCTTCTTCTTTTTCTCCTCCTTCTCCTTCTCCTTCTCTTTCTTGTTCATTCAATCTTGCACACAACTAGTATAAGATATAACGTCTATAGCCAATTGGTTTCAGATCTCACCGTCTCTCTTCATACAACATCAAATGTTGCCAGATACCGTCTCTTTCTCGCTTTTCTTGTTCTCAATTCTTTGTTTCTTCTTCTCTCATTTAAACATGCAGTCACTTTGTTAATAGTCGAAGAGAATTGCCCCAAATTTGATCTACCTTCTCGCCTCTATCACCAATCTTAGTTAGGATTTTTTATGTCTCACACGTATTTGTCAGGTATCTGTTTTTTTAATTCTCTATCACTAATTTAATGTATTTCTTGGAAATTTAGGACAATTCAATTAATTTGAAAACCAATTTGAGATTACTGTAAGTTGCATCTTTTTTTCAATGACTCAATTTTGCATTTTGGTCAATTTTATGAGCTCTGGTTTTGGTTCAAAGTTATCCACTGATAGAATGTAGTAGCTTGAGTGAATTCATCTCTCTACATTCTGATATATCTCAAATTTAACTCTCAATAAATGGGGAATACCGACAATCTCAGTCATACTGGGACATTGACGATTATCTTATCAAGACTCTATCATCAGAGATAGACACATGATCCTCTAGAATCCTAATACAATCCTAATTGAATTTGTTCACATTCAAGTCCTACTAGAACTCTTCTTCCTACCATTATATAAAGGGGTCTACCCCCAAGGTACGAGGCAACTACACAACGACACATATTCAAGCTTTTTCAGAGTCATTATCATGTAACTGCGCTCTGACTTAAGCATCGGAGAGTTCTCCGCCGGGAACCCTACCCGGCGGTCACCCGTTTTCTGTCTTGCAGGTCATTGATTCGGGCTCAGGTTCCGCAAAGTACGCGGAGCATATTTTTAGCAGCAACATTTTGGAGCCGTCTGTGGGACCCGCCAGCCTAGCAGTTTGACCTCAAGAAAATTCAATAGTCGTATTCTAAACTGCTGGTGACAATGTGTCGGAACTACCGATAGAACCGCCACCATCACGGGTATTGTCACAAAAATACAAAGGCACGGTTTGAAGAAAATCTATAACCAACAAAGCGCCATCGAGCTCCCGACGGTACCGCCATGAACTTCAAGGACAGCCTCCACAGCCGCACGTCCTCCCCAGCTGGAGTCACCGATACCACAACAGCAAAACTAGCTGCGGTGCCGACAATCATGCAACTCCACGTCGGCCTACCATTCCAATCACTGCAAAAAAGGTTGCCGGTAAGCCACCATGGCTTCTGATCAAGCGTTCACAGCTGAATTTCATCACGACGCCAATAGGAGCAAACACCAACATCACACCATCCTAATCAGATAATGCCTCCGGTAACAATGGCAACTTGCCGCCGTAGCGAGCTGCGACACCCAAAAATAAAAAAATAGGAACATAAGAAGCAGATCGTCACTGTGGTGTCAACTCTACAGGCTAGTTACCAGCGTCGCTCTATCTCAGCCTTACCCAACACTGCACTGTTCACCACAACAAGTAATAGAGGCGTCACTAGGCAACTGCTACACCAGCCAAAATTGATGTCGCATCAAAGGGTCGAAACCCTAACGAGTCATTGCCGCCGTCAACCATCATTGTAGCCACCGTGATAGAACCTTGCGCAATCACTAGCACTTGTTGTGGCACAACCTTCCCCAACTCGCGCCGGTCACCAGAAGAAAAGGCGACGATGCCGCTTCTCTACAGCTCCCTAACATCGTGCTCTACTATTGGCCCAGCCTAGCCTCGATGTTGCCGCCAGTAGGAGCTGCCTGATCTACCATCACTACCTCACTCGTGCCCAATCACCATATCAGTCACGACCAACCACGCAATGAGGCTGTCGGAGTAGTAATGCAACATTCAACTTCAAAAAAAATAAAAAAATCCAGCGATCGATCATCAGTCGCACAACCGTCAACATCAACGGCATTCATTCGTAATCGTATGACTACAGGCGCTATAATTACTCAATACCTTTGTCCTTCCCAAATCCAACTAGACCACCAATGGCCGCCATAGCCACTACGGGACCATTCAGATTACATGCCACCATTGAAGACAACCACCACGACCACAGTTGTCTTTTCCGGCATCATAAAAAAAGATGGAAGGACAGAAAGATGAAGCAGATGACCGATGTGGTGTCGTCTCCTCTGACAAAGCACCGGCGTCACGCCGTCCACTTCGGTCAACGGCAACAACTCGCCACAAATCAACCACTTCCTCAAAGATCACCGGCTGAAGACCACGGCTAGTAGTTTCGCTAGCGCGCCACCGTCGCACCACTAACGCAGAGGCACAGCAGCGCCCCGCACAACATCGCTAATTGGCTCCATCGCCAACACCGCGATGAGCACCATCACCACCATGGCAGGTCCTCCGGCGAGGTACCGCTGCCGCAAGGTCGTGGTCTTACTCCAAGATCTAACACGCCAACAACCCTCGCACCACCGATTCCTCCGGTCGCCCCTACTGATCAACACCGTGTCGGTAACAACGATTGCAAACCAAAGGTGCCACCACATAGCTACAATAGTAGATCCAAAAAAAAGAGAAAGGAGAAAAAGAAATGACAGAGAAGATTAGGACGCCACAGCAGTGCGGCATCGCCAGTAGGCGCCATCATCACCATGGCTCGCGGCAGCTGCAATCGGCTCCATCGCCACCATCGCTACTGGCACATCGACCATCTCACCACTAGTGGCGGTCAGATCTGCTGCATCGCTATGCCTAGATCTGCCGCAACTCCATGCCGTCGCCTCTTCAGGCTAACCCGCTCTTCTGTCGATGAGAAAAAGGGGGCAGACAACAACAAAGAGGTCTATTCTTTCTTTTTAAATTTTGACATTAGCCCCCATAAAAGCTGCATGTTTACATCTAGACCCAAAAGGTCTCGTTTATTTACCTTAGGTCACATACTTTTAAAAGTATTAAGTTTTTAACAATAAAAAGGCCTATTTATGCTTTAGACCCCCAGGGTCTTATTTATTTGACATATGCCACGAATCCTTCAAGCGTTAAGCTTTTTGTAACACGTATTTGAATAGAAGACCTACACGGTGTCATGAATTCTCGTATGCTACGAATTCTTTAAAGCATGCACATATGTTGTATTTTCTGGCACGTCGTTAAAATTTAAACGACTACAATTCTAGGCACTAGCAAGCCTCCTAAGGACTGCTTCTCATATGTGCTCGTATATTACCTAGACCTATGTTTAATTTGGGTCTAGCATTATCTAGTTACACCAATTAACACAAGTATGTCACAAGTCAAGGATTTTAACTGCTATGACGTTTTAAACTCACATGCGACACGCAGTGCAGAACACCCCCTGTCGGCTAACAGACAAAATCCTAAGGGGGCCGTGGTGTTGAACACCGCTCTCAATCATGTGTTAAAAACATAGTTGAACTTTTAAGTTCATGTGCTTTATTGCTTCAAAAGCTATTTTTTCAGTCACGTACTTTTTCTTGTTGCAAGGGTTTATGCTGCGCTCGTAACCATCAACAATGACGCAAAAACCACTTCCCAAGCAAGGAACAAATTCACAGCACCCGACGACTTAAAAGGTTTTTGTTGGAGTATCCTGTTGTCTCGGCATTTTATATCATGTCATGGTCATACAAGGGTCTTCTTGCGACCGACCCTACATATAGCTGAAAAAGCTGTCTTTATATATCTACGCCTTCTTAAAGGCGGGGGGGCTTCATATCTTATGATATCAGCGATATTGCGGGTCTAATGCCATGTGCCCTCTCAGATGGGGGGCTTCATAGTAGCGGACATATTATGGGTTCAATGCCCGCGCCTTCTTATTTAGCATCACAACAACACGTACTTGTGTCTTTGACCGAAACCCTCGAGGGCATTTTTATGAGCTTTACGCTTCATCCGCCCCCGAGGGCGTGTAAGACAAGAACTCTTAAGTTCTGTCAAATCCTTAAGGATATTTGCATGAGCTCCGTGCTCCATCAACCCTCACGTGCACTTATCGAAACTCTATGTTCCACTAGCCCTCTAGAACGGTCCCTCAAGGGTGATAGGATATAGCTCAAGTTCTATCCGAACGTTTAGCGATAGTTCTAACCCGTGAAATGGCAAAACCTAGTGGGAGTTTGTCGCCTTACACTATTTTGTTAATTCAAAACCTGGCCGAGCGTGAGTGTGAGGCTTCTTTGCCAGCCCTTAGCTGACGATAAAGAACACACACTTGCAAATGAATACCCTCCCAAGGATTCAAACACTTAGCACATGCAACAACTTGCATGCACAGCTTTGTGTCCTCTCTCAAGAGAGGCTACCATGAGGCTCAAACTCTAAAGGATCTCGAGATTCCATGATTCGTCTTTCTAAAGACGATTTTGAAAAGCCTGCTTAGGCGACATGCTAAGGACTTAGCTCTTAAGAGCTAGAGTTCTAGCTCCCTCCAAAGTTCCATCACTTGAGCTCCTAAGGGCTTAGGTTCGCGCAAATGAAGTAGAGAAATATTATTTTTCCCTACAAGTGGATAACAAATCCCTTACAAAATCTGATGCATGTCTCAAGACACCTGGTATAACTTCTTCAGCCAAATATTTTGGCTAAAGAAGTGGGGGGCTTATGATATATCTCAAATATAATTTTCAATAATTAGGGAATATCGGCAAATGGTTAAGAAGGTCAATGCGCTTTTCGGATGCTACATTGTCTAGCTTGTTTAGGAATGTTAAGGATGGGGCATGTGGTGCATTACCTGTGTATGCCCCGGTGGTCCTCAGCTTGCGAGAGGATATTCGAGCACAACTACCAATGGTGAAAGGCCTTTGAGATATCCTACGGTGCATAGCTGGGAACTTTCAACAGCTAAGTTTACTGAGGAGCTAAGGGGAGCATCACATACTACAAGAGAAATTTGGGAACATTTCTGATTCAATTGATGATATAAACCTGATTGACCTCCCCCACGGGCCACAGGGAAGGTGTACCGTTCAGTTGAGCTCAAGAAGAGAATCCCACTACTACCTCCAGATTCCTCATTTCATTTGATTGGGAAGGCTGGAAGAGATGTACTCGAATGCAGCCAGATCATGGTCACCCTTCCGAGCCACCCACCACCAGCAGCAATTAAGTTTAACTACCCCTACCTCTAAAACAACTCTCAGCCACCTTCACTGGCACTACGCTGCTACCAAAGCCGCCAACAAACACAAACCACTACCTTTACCAGACCTGGCTATCACCTTGGCCACCTATGACGCCAAATCTGGAAATCTTAACAATGCCGTTATGCATGTGTGTGTGCATGAGAGACACTGTGTGTGGGTGTGTGTTAGACATTGTGCGTGTGTGTCTGTATATATTTTGTGGGTCTCTGTGTGTTGTGCGTGTATCACTGTGTGAGGCAGTGTGTGTGTGTGTGTGTGTGTGTGTGTGTGTGTGTCTTTGTGTGTGTGAGAGAGAGAGAGGGTGGGGGGCAATGTGTGTGCATGGGTATGCGTATGTGTGTGTGACGGTGAAAATGTGTGTGGGTTGGGGGAGTGTCTGTGTGAGACAGAGAGGGACAGAGAGAGAGAGAGAGAGAGAGAGAGAGGAAGGAGGGAAAGAGAGAAAGAAAAGGAAAATTCATAAAGACTAGCGTAAAAAGACCAATATACCCCTGAGTAACCTAACGCCGTCAAGATTAATTTGACGGAGTGACCTGATTGAAACAAATTTCAAAGTTTAGTGGTTACTATGACACAAATCGATGTTCAGTGGTCAAAGTAGAATTTGCCTAATAGTACAGTGGTCAACCGCGTAATTAACTCTTGTTTTTACATGTACTTGGACATGTAAGATTTCGAGTGATAGGCGGACGGTTCCATAGGTCTACCAAGTCAATAGATAGATATTTTAAGATTATCCTCAAAGTAGTCTTGAGGCTTTATAAAGATCTTATTGTAAACCTTAGAACTTGTTCCCTAATTGACATGTTTCCGTATTTTAAGGTTAGTTATCGCACGATATTAGATGTGAAATAACATTAGAAATACATGATCTTATTTAAATACTTCTAATGTTGTTTCAAGCAATAAAAGGACTGTGTGTGGGCATTGGATGGAACTCAATTTCGTGCTAAGGTTCCCCAAGATGTTCAAGGGAGGTCTCATGGTCGAAAGGAGCGAATGACACAAAATGTCTTATATGCCATCAACTTTGATTTGAAATTTAGTTATGTTCTCGGGGGATGGGAAAGAAGTGCACATGATTCTCGTATTGTAACTAATGGACTTTTTGAGGCCAAGCGGTTTAAGCATTCTTGAAGGTATTAATAGAATCTGGAATAATTCACTTGTTTCTATCAAGTAGTGTGCTATAAGTAATACTCTCTTTATTCATATTTGCAAGAAAATACTATCTTGGAGATGCTAGTTATGGAACCAGAAATGAGATTCTCTCCTTATCGTAGTGTTCATCATCACTTGGAAGAGTTTAGTGAGCATCCACCTCAAGATAAGAGAGAGCTTTACAGCCTCCGGCACGCTTCTTTACGAACAACTATTGATAGAGGTTTTATAATATTGAAAGGGCGTTTTTGCATGTTAGATGTTGTTCCGCATTGGTCATTCAAAAGACTCGCATGTTGTGTCATTCACAACTACATTATAGATGTGGATCCAAATGACCAAATTACTCGGATGTTATTCAAGAGATAAAATCCCAACAGCAAAATGGATGAGAACAAACACGACGGGAGCTAACTCAACATGAGGAAAGAATGCACAATAAAAAGGGACCATATAGTAAAGGAAATGTGGAATGATTATCTTAGAAGGAGGAGATGTTTAAGAATCTTGTTGATATATGTCTTGTATTTATGTCCCACGTTGGTTACTCAAAGAAGGTTGCAACTTGGCCCTTAGTATAGAAGACATCCTGTCCCACATTGCTTGGATAGAGAATATCATTGTTTTCCCCAAGTATAAGTAAGGTAGTATCTTGTATTGTGTTCAATAGCAAGAGAAAAGAGTCCTTTTTGCCTATGAACACAATACAAGACACCTTACTTATACTTAGAGAAAGTAGGGATCTTCTCTGAGTAACCGATGATGTGGGACATAAATACAAGACATATATCAACAATCTCTACCTTGGTTTGTTGATATATATCTTGTATTTATGTCCCACATCGGTTACTCAAAGAAGATCACTGCTTTCTCCAAGTATAAGTAAGGTGTCTTGTATTGTGTTCAAGGGTAAGAGAAAAGAGTCATTTTTTGGGTAGGCCAAGAAAGAAGAGTCTTCTTTGGGAGCAAAAGAAGAATCCTTCTTTGAGTAGGAAAGAAAGAAGAATTCTTCTTTGAGTAGGTCAAGCCTTCTTTGAGTAGCAAAACAATTAAGCGATTTTGTAACAAATCTATTTATTTACTTTTATGTTTATTTACTTTTATCTTGTGACATCTTTATTGTACTTGTTTTTTTGCTAAGATATATATATATATATATATATATATATATATATATATATATATATATGTATGTATGTATGTAAATTGGATAAGGTTGTTGTATTGTTTACTGATATTTTTGATTTATCTAATCTTTAGCACATACATTCATAGGCGGTTTTTATCATTTTTCTGTGTATCGTTCAAATAACAGAAAATGAAATTCACAAAAATATTTTCAGGAGATTTTTTGAAAAGCATTTTGTGTGATGCATTTTTCATGAAACGATCATTTGTTTTATAAAAGGAAGTACCAAAAAACCAAAAGCACTTAGTAATCGTCAGATCATATGATACTGTCAATAGTAATTCTTTTCTCGCTAATTACTGAAAGGAGAGAACTCCAATTTTAATCAAATCTAACAAAAATATATATACACAGCGTAGGCACCCATACCCAAACTCAAAAGTGAGCATTTACCTATTAAAATCAAGTACAACCCCCAAAACAAGAAAGCCATTGATCAATTAAATTACTTACAGTAACCGCCAGAGATTCCTTCCGATCTCGCCTATGATTCGTCATCTTCAAAATTGATAAATTCGACCGCTTTGGTTTGTGAAATGTTCTGGAACTCCCGCTTACAAGAACGGCCAAGAGGCTTTTTCTTTGTTTCTTTGAGTGATCGTCTAGTTTCGCCCCCTGTCCTTTAGGCAATTTGGACACGTTCCGGCCAAAAAAAATGGGCGGAAGGTCTCATTCACAGGACACATAACTTTACCATTAGGTACTACAGAATGCAAGTGGACTTTAGTCGGTCAAAAACGCAAACTTAAGGGATATACAAGAAATCTCCTTTTCAAAATAAAATAAAATAAAATAAAATAAAAAATAGATGCTTGGAAATTAAACATACACCAAACAGGGACACATGTTAAGACCATGTCTAATATTAATGATAGTAAGAGATATATACAACGATTACATATGTCATCTCTATAATCTCCATGCATAAAGACTATATTTATTTTCTAATCAGAACAACTCTAAATTTTCTTTCTATAATTCAGGGAACTCCAAGTTGAATCTAACATAAGCTCACATTACAAATTTATTATTAACATTCTTCTTGTAGCTAATAATTTCATTCGTCGATGTCTAACGTAAACGAGTGTGCTTGAAAAATACTCAAAAACACTATGCCACTCATCCAATCCCCACGAATACACCACATGTTAGGTTATTTCTCGATGTTATAGATCTTGCAAAGTCACCTTTCTTCTTCTTCTTCTTCTTCTTCTCTTCTCTCTCTCTCTCTCTCTCTCTCTCTCTCTCTCTCTCGTCCATACCTTCTTCACCACCACCACTACCACCCCCAAGCTCATGCACACCCACACCCACGAATCCTCTGTTGTATAGGAATCTACAGTAAGATGCTATTGAAGAGATCTCTTCTATGAAATAAAATTTGACATGTATACTTTCAACTTAGTTAGACATTTAGTAGACAATAACAGCCTTTAGATTTCATTCTACGGTAAAGATATCTCCAACGGCACGCTGTTGTAGATTCTTTTACAAACGAGAATCTACACCAAACAATTTGGCTCGGACATGCCGAGAGGTAAATGTGCCGCGCGGGAAAAGTAGAAGTGTGGAGTCGTTCGTCGGCGGATGGAATTGGAGAAGATGGAGAGAGAAGATTTGGTCGGCAGTATTTTTCCGGGAGAAAATATAGAGTAGAGAACGTGACTTCATCTGAGCCGTCATCTCCCACCTAATTAGATCGGATGACTGTAACTGGGACTACTACATGCAGTGGCGGAACCGGGATTTCATTCTAGGGGGTACAAAAAATATATCCAAGTCACTCACTTTTTTTATAAATGAAATGATGCATAAAAATTGAGTGTACTTTCCAATAATACACAAAAAAATCCTAATTTTTAAACCCTAATTACAACTTGTCTGTTAATAGTCCTGCATGCTCTTTTATAATAAAAACCCCTAAAATTGAGGGCCAAGTATCCTATCAAAATTTAATCTCATAGCATTTAAATGTGGTAGCAATTAAGGGCCAACTTTTGACTGCCTCAAATATCACAACACACTTGTGAAAACTTGAATGACAGACAGATGTTGCAGCTACCTCCTCATGTAAGCAGTATTCCACTACCAAAGAAACCTCTATTTGATTATGGTAGAAATTTGGCATTGAATTATCGAAGAAATTCCAATGACAAAGGGACTCCCGACGGTTAGATTTGTGTCATTTTATGAATATCAAGAACTTTTTATATCATTTCCATGATACAGGTGGCTTGTTCGCTTGTACAAACTCCTGCATCATTACCCTATAGATAAAGAGGTGTATTTGCTAAAAATACAATGTTGCAGATTCTCCTAACATGAGATAATAGTGGTCACGCTGCCAAGTTAAAAAGCCAACATTACCAACTACACATAACTTAGTAATATCTTTGCAACAAGTACGTGAAACAGAGTTTGTTTCTTTCCACTTAGATTAACTAGATAGATGTTCCCCCAAAATTAGTACTGCCATGTTGGACGAGGTAAGAGCAGTCCACCTCTGGTTACCAGTCGAGTGTCAACTCTGTCAAGAACTCCCTTCTTCTAGCCTCTCAAATCGATCGCTCCAACATGGGAAACCAGTAGATGGGATGGGGATAAGTACATAATTTAGAAAGCGCATCATCACAATCACAAATATTAAAATGGATTCACAACCATGAGTATTAGAATGGATTCACCCAGTATGCGTTGAAGAAATAAAGGGCAAAGGAAGGAAGTGGAAAAGAACAGACAATCACTAATTTTAACCACAAAGCACTCGCGACAAAAATCACTAATTTTAACCACAAAGCACTGGCGACAAAACAAAAATTCTCTATCTGAATCATCTGCGTAACCAGTTATCATGGTCTACTACTTATATTGCTGAAGGTTACGCAAATTTCTCTTCTGCAATCTCATGATCGATGATAGAGTAGGTTCCCAGCAGTTTCTCTGTCTTACACTCTTTACTTCATCGTAAAACAATTATTGCAAAATAATTGCCATGTTCTGTTCTGCTAAGCTAATGAAGTTAAACTGGGACGTGATCTTTGCAAATTAGCACGTTCAGTGTTTCAAATTGTCCAAGCAAACTGTGCCAGAGGCTAAGCCAGGCCACAAGCAACCAAACCACTTCAAATATTGATTCTGAAAGTTTTCATAGACATGAATTTCCATGCTCTGAATCTCCACCACCTACAGAATATCACCTCTATTGGCTTTATCTCATTTCAGCAAATCCAGAAGAAAATAGATCTGAATCTCCCGACACTCACAGTACACATCTAAAGAGAGAGAATAAAAGATCTGAAAGCAACCCAACCTGATGCCTGAGGCCAGAGAGACAGCCCCTGCGTCGTCATCCGGCCGTCACTTGTCCCTAGAGAGAGATGCGAGAGTGAGCCGGTGAGAGAGTCGGCCAGAAAGAGATAGAGATGATGGAGAGCCCAGAGGCCAGAGAGATAGAGAGAGGCAGTTAAGAGATTTTTTTTTTCAAAGTTCACGGGGTACATTAGCACCCCCTCGTCATAACGTGGTTCCGCCCCTGACTACATGCCTGCTGTAACCCTAACCACAGCAGGCAATCCGGGTACTAATCATGCATCCTTAGAATCTACAGTAGAGCTACTGTAGAAGTAATCTTAGCCGTCAAATTTGATTCAATGGTCACGGACAAGCCACGTCAACAGGTAAAGAAACTTTATTGTGTCACAAGTAACAGACAAAATTCAAAAAATATTAGAGGGTGAACTACCCTCCAGTAAGCAGTAATTAAATAAACCCTGTGTACCAACGCATTTGATCCTTGGTGACCCTTCGACTTCTTCGAGCTCAATTGCAGTTGGAGAAGAGAAGAGTGTGTGTGTGTGGGAGAGAGAGAGGGAGAGAGAGAGAGAGAGAAAATCTGAGGAGAGGATAAAGAATGAGAAGTGGCCTTACGCTTTCCAGTTAGCTGGAAACGACAATGTAAAGGTGATGTGGGGTATCCCTGCCCGTGAGATCTCAATCGACGGTTGGATTACATCTACTGCACCTCTGATGTAAATTCCTTAGAGCAGAGGATCCAATTCCATTTGGCTCCCACACCCCCGAATGCAAGATAATCGACACAAACCATGAACACTGGCAACAGGTAGGATCAGACGCTGCTTCTATGGGGTGCATACCCGCCCAGCCATCAGGTCACCATTCCTGACCCCACGGGCCATGTAGGTACCCGAGCTTCTCACCCCTACTGGTATGTTGGTATTCCCCAAATAGTTTAAAAACAATAACATCATAACACTAGATTGGAAAAGAAAAAAAAAGGGAACTAATGAAAAGTGGTCAACTGAGGCCGCAACTTTCAATAACAAAATTTATAAAAATAAAAAACATAAATGTCAGTCGTTATGAGGTTATGAAATTTCGAGAGTATCAAATACTCAAAAAACGAGATTCGTAGAAAGATGGCACCAGAACAAGGCATGAGAAAACTAACTATCGGCAACCAAGAGGTTGGCCTCAACGAAAGGGCAGTGGGTGAACACAAGGCGCACATCTGCAACTGATTACAAGTCAAAGACTTGGAATAGCTAAATGAATTTTGGACTACGTCAACAACTAGTGTAATGGGGGTGTAATACAAATGACAGGCATCTAATCAGCTATTAAAACAAACTTGGAACATTGGAAAGCATGGCATAACAAGCTACGATACTGATCCACATCCAACAAACAAAAACAAATACACAAAAATCTCAAATATATTTAAGTAGCAAAAGTACGAAGTGAACAATCAAACAAGCTCCATGTAATGAACACTTCTCGACATAAATCAAAACTTACAGCCACTAGCTGCAACTATTTTCTTTCATAACTTTCAAGTAAAGAAAAAGAGAGCAAGCTGCAAAAGAGTTGAAGAGAGCTAATAAAACATAACTACCATGTCTTCTTACAGCTTGACATCACCTATAATCTTTAGAGAGAACAAAAAACTATAACAGACTGAAAGATAGTTACAGACTCACTATATAAACCACAAACATCTACTGAACAGATTCGACTTGGTTTCTACATTCCTACATATATGGTGGAGTCCAAAGTAGGCATCAACCCTTTTGGTGTCTGCAGCAATTGCTGCATACTTCCCACTGTATCCAAGTTTCTTTCTCTTTACGATCATTCCCCCTCAAGACTCCATCAGTATTTGCACTGGCCTGCTGTTTACCACCCGACAATTCCTTCTAATCTCTCCAGGGCGACTGGATTGCAAATCACCCAATTTTATCATCCCCTCCACAAAGGCCTTGAAGAATTCACCTTGATCAATACTATAGTTCCAAACAAATTGTCTTGTTTGGTTGTTATTGAAAAGTGTTTGATCAGAATTTAAAAATCCTCTCCCTTTAACCAAGTCCTTGAAATACTGGTTGTCAAAGAATTCGGGTGTGGCATCCAAATCTCCTGTCACATTTCCATCCCCACCGAGTGGGCAAAGCTTGTCCAACTTTTCTCTGTACTTGGGTTCAATGGCAGGATCGGGCCGCCCTGAACCAGATTGGTTATATAGACGAAAGACGATAGAGAAGCACCGAGCTTTACCAATGGAGTGAGACCCTGAAAGAGATACTACATCTTTGACAGAGAGGTTGTATTTGCTGAAGAGATCAACGAGGGTGGTTGCATTGGCTCTTGGACTTGGCATTATATTATTTGAATCTTCTTGGCTTGCTGTTAGGCTATCTTGCCTTCCCAATTTCACTTCCCAGTTGGGACCTCCACTCTGTTTTAACACAGAAATCTTGAGCAGTCTCATTTTCATCATGAATTTTTCTTAGGCCCTACTTGGATGCCTTTTAGCATCATTTTCAAAACTAATGACCAGTATCATTCTTCAACTCTCAGCAGAAGTTATTCCCCCTCCAGCCCACGTTTTTTTTGTTTGAAAACTTGTGGAAATGCAACCGAACGTCTACCAATTTTACCAAAAAGCACTCCAAAACCAACTTACTGTCAAAAATTGTACGCGAACATTTCATATTTTGAAAACTCCAAAGCAACAGTGAATATCTATGCAAACAGGGAGGAAGTTCTTTAATACAGACGCTCCTAAGATTACTTGCCGCTAAAGGTAAAAACGGGCACTAATGCATACCTGTGTGCTTGTATTTTTTAATTTGAAGAATCTGTGCCGATAATGCAAAAGAGTAGATCCTTGTTCCTTTAATTTGTTGTCACATCATGTGATCATTCAATACTAAAAGCAAGGATTATATTGTTCCCAAGACAAAGACTAGCACATCAACAAAATAACCTACCCTCTCTATCAGGCAAGAAAATATATACAAACAGATGCGAGATGAGTCTTTTTGAAGTGGAGCTGATGATAACTTGTAGATAAACTCTGAAGGTGAAGGTGGCAAAACTTACCAGAGCCACGGCGTCTCTGGCCGCCATGATGACAATATCTGCACAAGAAACAATGCCCGGGCAAACGTTCTCCAAGGCTTCCTTGACTTGATCAATAACTTCATAAGATCTCAAGGAATTTATATTCGACAGAGCAAGTTTTTCTCCAAGCATGTTAGGTGTGTCATCCAGCAATAAAGAAGCATCACAACCCTACAGAATCCAATTAAGAACTCAACAACCCAATACAGGACGAAGAAAGAGAAGAGGAAACTGATTAGAAATCAGTGATGTTACATTAACAAGGCAATCATGGAACTGCAGGCGCATAACAGAGGCACCACTTCTGGGTTTTCTGATCATGGCGTTCTTTATCACGTCCCGGACTATAAATTCCGCTTTCGGGCATGTTTCTGAGTAGAAACCCGTCCGGAGTGGCGATGGCGCGGTTATGGCCATGGCAATGGCTATGCTGAGGAGGAAGATGAGGAGAGCAGGGGCCATTAATATTGTACTGGTTTGGTCAGTCTTTTGGGTGTGGAATGAAAATGGTTTTTGGTCCTTTCCAAACCTTGGTTTGGATGTTTGTGTTGCGTGAAAAGGCCGTGGGATGGGTACAATAACAGATCCCCTTTTGCATGAGTGTCAGCGATTTGTAGGAATTTGGTCTGACACTACGAGACAGAACAGGCCAATTGCTTGAATTATATGAGGTTCGATTAATGCAATAAGTCCAGAGTTTCGTTAGACTGGATGTGTTATGGGGCCAAATTTAGTGTCTCAAACAAATTGCCAACACTCACACGATTGTGCATATATATGGTCAATAGTTCATGATGTTAAAGTTATGGGTAAATTATACCTATGTTCCTCAGATTAGGGTATAATTACAGGTAAAGATAATAGTTTGGACAAATTACACTTATGTCCGTTGACCAAATGGAATTAAAAAAATCTCGTCAGCCCCGAGCTCCGCCGGCTGAAACTTCGGCTATACCTTCATCGCGACTTCGGCTGAAACTTCATCCGGCTGAAACCACTTCACTTGTATGGGAGATTTGTGGCGAAGGTGGGAGATCTGTTGCGGCAGCGGCGGGGGTGGGGCTAAGGAAAGGGCAGCGACGTCGTGGGTTAGGGGCACGAAGGGGCAGCGACTCCCGTGGAAGCAGATTCCGGCATCGGGATTGAAAAGAAAGAGAGAGAGAGAGAGAGAGAGAGAGAGGCTTGCCGATCTATGAGGGGTGTACGTGTTTGAGACGAGGGAGCTGCCGGGGAGAGCAAGTGCGGCTGCTGGCTGCTACCGATCTGTGATAAGGTGTGAGTTTGAGACGAGGGAGTGTGGGTGTCTTTTTCAGACAAGGGAGACGGGAGACGGGGAGTGGGGCGGCTGCTGCTTGAGAAAGTTTGTGACTTTGAGTGTGTAGGTTTAGGTTTTAATTTTAGTTTTAGTTTATATACTTAGGGCTTTTGAGATATTGAGCTTCATAGAATGGGCTATGTTAACAAGTGGCTTAGAGTTTTGGGCTAATTAACTTTAAGCCCTCCAAGTTTAAATTTTTATTTATATGGTTTAAGTAAATATTAATTATTTAAACATATTATAATTAATTAATTATTTAGACGAGCTGTTCGCGAACACGTTTGTGAACATTTTGGAGTGTTCATGTTCGGCTCGTTTATTAAACGAGTTCTAAAAACTTGTTCATGTTCTGTTCGTATATTAGACGAACGAACATGAACGAGTTTTATGGAGAACGAACCACGAGCCGTTCGTAAACGGCTCGGTTCATTTACAGCCCTATTCTTGAGACATGGGAAGAACATAATTCAAATTTTCTTCCGATTAAATTGCAGTGTCATTTTCCGGAGCCTGACCCCACCTACTAAGTTCTTTACCATTTTGACCGATGCTTCGCTTTCCATATGCTCTCATGAGCAATTATGAGAGGCAATATTTTTCCATTTGGTAGGTGTAATTATCACATAAATTCCCAATGCACCTATAGAGTGTGGAAAATATGGATGATCAAGATGATGCCATACAATTCCACAAACTTCTCTCCACTACTTTTAAATGGTTGAAAATGGCCACTTTGAAATTAGCTAAAGAACACTTATTGAGACCTCGAAAGCCACGACGGCCAAGTAGTGAATTTTTTTTATTTCTTTTGCCCCACACTGACCTAAATCTCATTAGCGGCCTGAATCTCATCAGCGGCCTTCAACACCTTCTCCCTTACAAGTAAATATCGCATGATTTCGAACCATCCGTACAGATCATTTAGGACGAGATGAAGGATGATCGGTTCGATTCAAAAACACGACAAGATGAATAATACCAAATGGCAGGGGTCCTTAGATTAATGCTTGACTTTGGAGTTGAAACTGTTTGGCTAAATATGGGTTCTACAGTAGTTGCATATTGCTAAACTGCATATTTCTTTATTGGCAGAGGTCCATCACAAAGCTGGTGTACTTGGATTAGACAGTGGTCCGCGTACAAAAGGGAGGACCAGACCGGAGGAGGTCCCCTACATGCCATACAAAGCAGGCAGCAGCAGGCACTGCATACGCGTCCTAATGGTACATGCACCACCGGGGTCCTCGTGCTCACAGATGGTCTAACATCATCATAGTCCTTGTTCAGATGACCTAATGTGCTTTTGTTATCGTAAAGTTATGCACTGTTATTGTGCGATACTGATGCAATAACTTCTATAAAACAAAGCTTTTATAAGGTGAACATTAGTTTCACATACAAAATCAAAGTCTTTTTGATGAATTTAGAGATGACTTACTGTACTTGTGTTACGATAAGGTTAGGTACTAATACTGTGTAACATCATCTCAATAACTTATCTGAAACAAAGTTTTCATAAGGTGAACATAAATTTCACTTACAAAATCAAGTATTTTTATGAAGTTAGAGGTGACCTAATGTTCTTGCGTTACGATAAAGTTATGCGATATTATTGTGCGATATTGTCCCAATACTCTGAAACAAAACTTTTATAAAGCGAACATAAGTTTCATCCACAAAATCAAAGTGTTTGATGAATTTAGAAGTCAACCTGAGAAGAAAGTGGTAACACTGTCAGCACTAATTACTTAATACTTTGACTCCTTATCCCTTTGAGTAATGTCACGTATTGGATAGTCGAAGCAAAAGTGATTTGTTGGTGGGTCGGTTTCCATTATATGGAAGACAGTAATCATATTGAACTTATCCTATCCAAACAAAGGAGGGTATTTGCCTATTTTCAGTATTTTGGGCTTTCAAACCGTGCTCTTCACTAAGTTCGTTGTGTAAAAGATGTACTTGAAATTCTCTCAAATATGTAAGTGATGCCGATTGACATAAAAATGATATTTAGCGTCTCGTTGATTTGTTATTTTGTGCGCGAACAAAAAAAAAGACTGATTCGGCCTAACACGAGTCTTAGATTCGAAAGCTTCATTTCAAAGTTTCAAAGTTTCTTATTTGCCGCTTAATAAGTTTGCATCTATAACCCACTAAGTTCTTTTTTTTTTGTATCTACTAAATCCCTATATTAAAATAATGTGTCCTGTGAATAAACTTCGGCTCATTTTTTGGACCGAAGGCGTCAAACGTGTCCAAACTAACTAAGGGGTAAGGGTAGGATTGGAAGATCACTAAAGGAAATGATTGAAGGAAAAATTCCCGTCAAATATATATATATATATATATGCACACAAATCTGTGTATATACATGTTGCCGCAAGAGAAGAAGAAAAGATTAAATATGTACTGATCTACCTATGGCGTATACTGTATGCCTTGGGTGCAGTGTGACATTGAAGACACCATGGACTAATCTCAACCCTCGGAGAAGATTCCTCTTATACGTCCATTTTTTCTTCCTTCTTCGTCACTTACTTTCTGACAAATTTCTTGCACACGGCAAAATGGAGGATGTCATTTCTTTGTCTGGTTTGATCCCTTGGACGCACAGGAAGAAAGGTGGCTCTATGGTGTTTCTATTGTTTGTTGAGCTGGGCCATCAAATTTTGTGCTTCTATAAACCAAAACAAATGGATAATTGGGTTAGATGATATGGAGGTGGGAAGGTTTGTAAGTTGTGCCCAGTTTATCAATAATAATGCATATATAGGGCATGCACATTACTTTGGGTGGGCCCTTTATCTAACATCTGTTCATTCGGCTCATTGGTTGAACAGGTGACTTGGGTTCATTTGGCTCATTGAACTAACCTTTCATCGGGGTCAATATCACCCGTCAACTTCCACTTCATCACCATCACCGTCAAGTACTCCCTCTTCACCGTGTCTTTCATTTATATTCCCATGCCTTGTATTATTACGCTGTCATCGTCATATAAATTAACTCCTTCGTCTTCACCATAATCACTGTGATTAAACCTATCTTCATCAAGAGTGATAACATCATCATCTAACACAGGACCCTTAATTCGCCTTCAAATAGCTGCCTATGCTCTATATACATTTTCCAAACGTGTTGCTTAGAAAAGATCGACACCAGCAAACCATCCAGGTTTCAAACAGTAAAAATTGCAACAAAATGGTATAATTTTGCAAAATGGCTATCTCCTGTAGTTCAAACATAGACAATTTGTCCCCATTGAAGTCAAAATTGGCATTACTACCCCCTTTCCCCCCTCTCCTTCGCCCCTGCGCATCCACAAACAAGTAGGGTCTAAATATTATTTACACTGACATTTGAAAACAATCACTTTAGGCCCTGAAGATATTTTCTCCAGAATATTTTTCGTAATTTTCAGTGTTTGACGTGTTTATCAATAAAAATGGTTCACACAAAAAATTTCTCCTGTAACTTTTCTCCTTCTGCCCGACTCCATCTCTGCCTCCACACCGTTGCCTCCTACATCGCCGCCACCGCCGCCTCTGTCTTTGCCAAATCACCTCTTCAAGGTTTGTCCTCTCTCATTCTATCACTATCTTTGATCTTCTTAAAATGGTTATGTAGATGGACAATGAATGCATTCGTGCTGTGATATTGGGTGCAGCTGCCTCCATCATGTATGCCGGAGTTGTTGTGCTAGAGAACCATCGGAAAAATAGGGATTATATACCAAGGGAGCCCCGTGTTAATGATGAAGTTGCGAGCGAGAGGTACATGAACACCATTTTGTATAGAGGTGATCGACATTGCATAAGCCAAATACTTATGAGGCCTTCTGTATTTTTTGGACTATGTGAACTTCTAACCAAGAAAATTTTAGTTCATACAACTACAAACATGTCAATTAGGAAACAAGTTCTAATTGTTTTTACATGTACTTGGACATGTAAGATTTCGGTTGATAGGCGGACGGTTCCATAGGTCTACCAAGTCAATCAATAGATATTTTAAGATTATCCTCAAAGTAGTCTTGAGGCTTTATAAAGATCTTATTGTAAACCTGAGAACTTGTTTACTAATTGACATGTTTCCGTATTTTAAGGTTAGTTATCGCACGATATTAGACGTGAAATAACATTAGAAATACATGATCTTATTTAAATACTTCTAATGTTGTTTCAAGCAATAAAAGGACTGTGTGTGGGCATTGGATGGAACTCAATTTCGTGCTAAGGTTCCCTAAGATGTTCAAGGGAGGTCTCATGGTCGAAAGGAGCGAATGACACAAAATGTCTTATATGCCATCAACTTTGATTTGAAATTTAGTTATGTTCTCGGGGGATCGGAAAGAAGTGCACATGATTCTCGTATTGTAACTAATGCACTTTTTGAGGCCAAGAGGTTTAAGCATTCTTGAAGGTATTAATAGAATCTGGAATAATTCACTTGTTTCTATCAAGTAGTGTGCTATAAGTAATACTCTCTTTACTCATATTTGCAAGAAAATACTATCTTGGAGATGCTAGATATGGAACCAGAAATGAGATTCTCTCCTTATCGTAGTGTTTATCATCATTTGGAAGAGTTTAGTGAGCATTCACCTCAAGATAAGAGAGAGTTTTACAGCCTCCAGCACGCTTCTTTATGAACAACTATTGGTAGAGGTTTTATAATATTGAAAGGGCGTTTTTGGGTGTTAGATGTTGTTCCACATTGGTCATTCAAAAGACTCGTATGTTGTGTCATTCACAACTACATTATAGATGTGGATCCAAATGACCAAATTACTCGGATGTTATTCAAGAGATAAAATCCCAACAGCAAAATGGACGAGAACAAACACGACGGGAGCCAACTCAACATGAGGAAAGAATGCACAATAAAAAGGGACCATATAGTAAAGGAAATGTGGAATGATTATCTGAGAAGGAGGAGATGTTTAAGAATCTTGTTGATATATCTCTTATGTTTATGTCCCACGTTGGTTACTTGAAGAAGGTTGTAACTTGGCTCTTAGTATAGAAGACATCATGTCCCACATTGCTTGGATAGAGAAGATCACTGTTTTTCCCAAGTATAAGTAAGGTAGTATCTTGTATTGTGTTCAATAGCAAGAGAAAAGACTCCTTTTTTTGGTAGGCCAAGAAAGACTCTCCTTTCCTGCCTATTCCTGCCTATGAACACGATACAAGACATCTTACTTATACTTGGAGAAGTAGGAATCTTCTCTGAGTAACCGATGTGGGACATAAATACAAGACATATATATGTCTTGTATTTATGTCCCACATCGGTTACTCAAAGAAGATCAATGCTTTCTCTCCAAATATAAGTAAGGTGTCTTCTATTGTGTTCAAGGGCAAGAGAAAAGAGTCATTTTTTTGGTAGGCCAAGAAAGAAGAATCCTTCTTTGAGTAGGTCAAGCCTTCTTTGACTAGCAAAACAATTAAGCGATTTTGTAACAAATCTATTTATTTACTTTTATGTTTATTTACTTTTATCTTGTGATATCTTTATTGTACTTTTTTTTTGCTAAGAATATATATATATATATATATATATATATATATATATATATATATATATGTAAATTGAATAAGGTTGTTGTATTGTTTACTGATATTTTTTATTTATCTAATCTCTAGCACATACATTCATAGGCGGTTTTTATCATTTTTCTGTGTATCGTTCAAATAACAGAAACGATCATTTGTTTTATAGAAGGAAGTACCAAAAGCACTTAGTAACCGTCAGATCAGATGATACTGTCAATGGTAATTCTGTTCTCGCTAATTACTGAAAGGAGAGAACTCCAATTTTAATCAAATCCATCAAAAAAATATATACACAGTGTAGGCACCCATACCCATACTCAAAAGTGAGCATTTCCCTATTAAAATCAAGTACAACCCCCAAAACAAGAAAGCCATTGATCAATTAAATTACTTACAGTAACCGCCAGAGATTCCTTCCGATCTCGCCTATGATTCGTCATCTTCAAAATTGATAAATTCGACCGCTTTGGTTTTTGAAATGTTCTGGAACTCCCGCTTACAAGAACGGCCAAGAGGCTTTTTCTTTGTTTCTTTGAGTGATCGTCTAGTTTCGCCCCGTCCTTAAGGCAATTTGGGCACGTTCCGTCCAAAAAAAATGGGCGGAAGGTCTCACTCACAGGACACATAACTTTACCATTAGGTACTACAGAATGCAAGTGGACTTTAGTCGGTCAAAAACGCAAACTTAAGGGATATACAAGAAATCTCCTTTTCAAAAAAAAATAAAATAAAAATAAAAAATAAAATAGATGCTTGGAAATTAAACATACACCGAACAGGGACACATGTTAAGATCATGTCTAATATTAATGATAGTAAGAGATATATTCAACGATTACATATTTCATCTCTATAATCTCCATGCGTAAAGACTATATTTATTCTCTAATCAGAACAACTCTAAATTTTCTTTCTGTAATTCAAGAGAACTCTAAGCTGAATCTAACATAAGCTCACATTACAAACTTATTATTGACATTCTTCTTGTAGTTAATAATTTCATTCGTCAATGTCTAACATAAGCTCACATTACAAATTTATTATTCAACTTAGTTAGACATTTAGTAGACAATAACAGCCTTTGGATTTCATTCTACGGTAAAGATCTCTCCAACGGCACGCTGCTGTAGATTCTTTTACAAACGAGAATCTACACCAAACAATTTGGCTCGGACATGCCGAAAGGTGGATGTGCCGCGCAGGAAAAGTAGAAGTGTGGAGTCATTCGTCGGCGGATGGAATTGGAGAAGATGGAGAGAGAAGATTTGGTCGGCAGTATTTTTTCAGGAGAGAATATAGAGTAGAGAACGTGACTTCATCTGAGCCGTCATCTCCCACCTAATTAGATCGGATGACCATAACTGGGACTACTACATGCATGCTGTAACCCTAACCACAGCAAGGCAATCCGGGTCCTAATCATGCATCCTTAGAATCTACAGTGGAGCTACTGTAGAAGTAATCTTAGCCGTCAAATTTGATTCAATGGTCACGGACAAGCCAACAGGTAAAGAAACTTTATTGTGTCACAAGTAACGGACAAAATTCAAAAAATATTAGAGGGTGAACTACGCTCCAGTAAAACATTTGATCCTTGGTGACCCTTCGACTTCTTCGAGCTCAATTGCAGTTGGAGAAAGAAGAGTGTGTGTGTGTGTGAGAGAGAGAGAGAGAGAGAAAATCTGAGGAGAGGATAAAGAATGAGAAGTGGCCTTACGCTTTCCAGTTAGCTGGAAACGACAATGTAAAGGTGATGTGGGGTATCCCTGCCCGTGAGATCTCAATCGACGGTTGGATTACATCTACTGCACCTCTGATGTAAATTCCTTAGAGCAGAGGATCCAATTCCATTTGGCTCCCACACCCCCGAATGCAAGATAATCGACACAAACCATGAACTCTGGCAACAGGTAGGATCAGACGCTGGTTCTATGGGGTGCATACCCGCCCAGCCATCAGGTCACCATTCCCGACCCCATGGGCCATGTAGGTACCCGAGCTTCTCACCCCTACTGTGTGTGTGTAATCTCCCCTTGAATAGTTTCAGTCAAAGTTCTCATGGATAGAAACCTTCTGGTATGTTGGTATTCCCCAAATAGTTTAAAAACAATAACATCATAACACTAGATTGGAAAAGAAAAAAAAAAGGAACTAATGAAAAGTGGTCAACTGAGGCCGCAACTTTCAATAACAAAATTTATAAAAATAAAAAACATAAATGTCAGTCGTTATGAGGTTATGAAATTTCGAGAGTATCAAATACTCAAAAAACGAGATTCGTAGAAAGATGGCACCAGAACAAGGCATGAGAAAACTAACTATCGGCAACCAAGAGGTTGGCCTCAACGAAAGGGCAGTGGGTGAACACAAGGCGCACATCTGCAACTGATTACAAGTCAAAGACTTGGAATAGCTAAATGAATTTTGGACTACGTCAACAACTAGTGTAATGGGGGTGTAATACAAATGACAGGCATCTAATCAGCTATTAAAACAAACTTGGAACATTGGAAAGCATGGCATAACAAGCTACGATACTGATCCACATCCAACCAACAAAAACAAATACACAAAAATCTCAAATATATTTAAGTAGCAAAAGTACGAAGTGAACAGTCAAACAAGCTCCATGTAATAGAAAACAAAATCTTCTCAAGATACTGAAATATTCAGTCTAACATCAAGCCAACTGAAGAACCAAGGATTTTCCTCACTTTAAGCAGCAATAGATGGCTTAGAGGCTGCAGAGAGTCTGGACCTCTTCTTTGCCAAGCTCTCACTGCGTCGCTCACGCTGCTCCTTCAACCTACTGGCAAGGAGCTTCTGGTATTCGGCGGCCTCAGCCTTGGCCTTAGCAATCCTCTGCTTCTTATCAGCAATTCTAGCCCGCTTCCTTTGCAAAGTTAAGGGAGTCACAAGCCTCTGAATTTTGGGAGCTTTGCTGACTTTCTTCCCTGTAACCAATTAAAAAGGGATTTACCAGACGCTAGAGAAACCATCACAAGAAGAGAACTAGAACTACCAATTTAAGGAGTAAAATACCAGCTTTGGTTGTGAAGGTCCGGCGGTATGTGTTGACATACTTCCTGACATCATCATCCTTAGTAAGGTTGAAGAGTTTACGGATCTTCGATGCCCTCTTTGGACCTCTCATCCTTGGTTTCTCAACATCAGTCAGTCCAGGCAGA
This sequence comes from Escallonia herrerae, assembly GCA_033070095.1. Classification (NCBI taxonomy): domain Eukaryota; kingdom Viridiplantae; phylum Streptophyta; class Magnoliopsida; order Escalloniales; family Escalloniaceae; genus Escallonia; species Escallonia herrerae. The sequence goes on along the minus strand of JAVXUP010002599.1, from coordinate 58,038 downwards.
TCATTCTCACCCTTTTTCACAATAACCAAATTCAGAACAGAGAGATCCGGGCTAACAATGCATCCTCGAACAGACTTCCTACGGCGCTCTCCATTTCGCCTACCATATCCTCGGAAGCAAGGAGTACCTGTGCATAAAAAGATTCATCATATGAGAAACTTAATCAAGATACAAGCATAGAAAAATTGCTCATGAATTCCAAGTGAGGTCGAAAATCACCAACCTCGTACAAGCAAAAGACGAACACGGCCTGGGGTCAACACTCCCTGCTTCATCGGAAAACCTTGCTTGTCACAGCCTCCCATGATTTTGAATACGTAGCCCTTGAACTCCTGTTAAATAATTAACATGCAAACATCGCAATGATAAGATGCACAAGACACAATCACTTTTGAGATAAGGTTTTGTACAGTAACAAACATATCAGGAGATGCAAAAACAATACCTCCCCAAGCGCATCTCCACTCACTTCCTGAGAGATCCTCTTGTCATAAAAGGCACGGCTGCAATAAAGCAAGGTTAGTTAACAAAAATTGTAGAGCATATCTACATCAAAATATTGGGATCCCGGTAACCTTATTGAAGTTCAATATCACAGCTTATATAACATCACAAACTAAACAGCACAAATCATCTAAGCATGATAATTTTATACGCCTGAGTATTTGCCAAATCTACGAAGATGATGACCGCATGAAAACAATAACAGGCGAAATAGAGGGGAAACGAATATGGTAGTAGTCACTAGAGAATCACAGAGAAGTCATGAACACCACCAGCAAAGCAAAACAAGGAACTCCTTATAGCACTTCGCTATGACCAAGAATACAAGAGTGCAAAGAATCACAGAAACACAATGAGGAAACTACGATAACGAACAGCAGTATCAGGTCTACATCAATGAAAAAACAAAATCGCTCAATAAACTCTTTCTGCAAAACAAAATAGGCAAACTAGCACACTTTATAAGCTAAGATCAACATTACTTGCACGTACAATTAAACAGCACTCGTAAAAGTGCAGACTTCAACAAATTTCTGCAGCCCGTATCTTCACGGGCCATTTAATGAAAAAATCTTGATTAGCATGAATTAAGTAAGCGAGGAAACCAGCATCTTAAATTACCCTAAAGAACTATCACTGACCATCGACTAACAAACAAAAGGTAATCCATTGTATGCTTTTACTCCTTTGAGAGAGTTCAATCTAATTCAATTAGAAAACGAGGGGAAGAGAGGATCGGAGGTGCTCCTTATTAGCAAACTGTAGTTTAAAATTCACATTCAAGGCCATTAGCCTCTACCTATTCAAAAAAATCTAACCAATTACATGGCAACTCCTAAGTCAAAAGACTCAAAACCAAAAACTCGAAAAAATGTAGCATTCGATCCAATCTTACACAATTCCACCATCCCTCAATATCAAAAGGATTTAACGTAACAAAACGTACGATCAATCAACCGCTCATCTCCACCGTCCAGTATCAATCAATGGCCCCAAACCCTCCATAATCCAAGCCCCGGATCCATCCCCAACTCTCCCTCCCTTTATATACCATCCCCAATCCCCCCACCTCTTTCACAATTCATCTCTAACTCTTTTATGAGCATCTGGCTCGTCTCTCCACGAACGCATGCATTCACGAATACACTTCTGACTGTCAATCTTTTCATGATTGATTTCACTTTTGAATAGTTTGGATTGTAGTTTGCTGATAGTAATCTTTTTGCCCCTTGTAGTTCATCTAATTGCCCAAAATGTCGGGACGAGGGAAGGGAGGCAACGATTTGGGCAAGGGAGGAGCCAAAGGACACTGTAACGTGCTGCTCGACAACATCCAGTGCATCACCAAGCCGACCATCAGGAGGCTGGTCTGCAGGGGCGGCGTCAAGCGCATCAGCGGCCTCATCTACACGCGTCCTCAAGATTTTCCTCGAGAACGTCATCCGCGACGCCGTCACCTACACCGAGCACTCCCGCCGCAAGACCGTGACGGCCATGGACGTCGTCTATGCGCACAAGAGGCAGGGAAGTACCCTGTACGGCTTCGGTGGTTAGGGTTTGGTTTGACAATAAAGTCTTGCTGTGGGAATTTGCGGGAGGAAATGACAAAATACGGAACCGAAGCAAAGAATAGAGGTTAAAAGGGCTCACAGCTTCTGGTCATCGTCAATCTCGAGCTTCTTCTGGCACCCAGTCGTCGGATTCGCGATGTTGAACTGCAAACCAAACACCAAACTTATCGTAAGTCTTCAATCACAACACAGATTCACATACACAAACAGAGTGTGAGATTGAACGAATGTATGCGAGTGAGGGTTGTGAACAGTAACCTTCATCTTCGAACGGACACGCAGACGGGCTGCCAAGAGGTGGAAGAGATGGCTGGGGCTGCTGCTCCCTCTTACAGAATTAGGGTTTTTCGAAAGCACTGCAGGTTTACATAGCGGCTAGGTAGGAGCGGTGCTTTAATCGTAAGTTATTTTGGGCCGGACAGTTGGTCCGTTTTGTGGTCTTTGAATTGGCCTACAATTCGGCCAATTTGGTAAGAGTTTGCAGCCGGCTTCGGAACAGATCAGTCCATAAAAAAATGTCATAATCACCCTCGAGTTTCTTTTGAAAGGAAGGATTTGAGATTGAGCATTTCGAAGTTCATACCAGTACTACTAAAGTTGAACCCAAAACGAAAAGCCTCCATCCAAATAAACGAGACATTTTCGTTTGTTTTTGGGTGTACCTTAAAATATAAAAAAATTTATCTGCTACTCCGGTTAGAGAAATCTTCTTTCTACCCCATATATAGCGATAAACAATCATCTTTAAGTATTTTTAGTGACTTTTATTTAGTGATGCTAAAAAAGTGCTGCCAAGTGCTAATAATTGTCGCTAAAAGTGTTAAAGAAAAGCCACTAAAAATATTTAGCGACTATTAATTATCACTATACGCGGAGTTGGAGAAATATTCCTATAACCTGAGTAGGAACCAAAGTTTGTTCCCTTAAAATAATCAATTTTATACCTACAAAGATGAGTGGGTTAATTGGGATCCGCGCATTAATTACTCTAGCATGACATTCGTTAATGCCTCGTTGCTTCTTGTTCAAATTTGGGTTAAATACATATTAGTACTCTGAAAGTACACGAAAATCTCACTTGAGGACCTTTAATTTTAATTTTTACACATTAGGGTCTGGAGTTTTTATTTTACAGATAATAAGTACCTCATTCGTTTTTCCGTCCAAATTGATAACGGAGCGATGGGTAAAATCGTTAAACTCTTTAAACATTAATTAAAAAAAAACAATCATTTCATCACCATCCTGTTAACCAGGCTACCGTCATTGACCTACAAACTCCTTTCAACCATACTATCGCTATAAACCCCTGCCGCCATAACCAACTTGCAACCTATTGTGGATGAAATCAGGAACCAGTTGGATGAATAAATCTGCATAGCAAAGACAACACCGGTGACTCGCTGGAAGGATTTTTGGCAGAATTCTCCGATTTTTAAGTCAGAATAAACTTAAGATGGATATAGTGTAAGTTCGGATTAAGTCACTTACCTCTTAATTGCTCTCATATTTTTCTTTTATAGAGTCCTCCCCTTAGTAGTTAGTTATCCTCCCTTTAATTGGGGAGTTACCAGACTAATGGGAGGTTACTCCTATTAGTGGGTAGTTACTGCTATTAAGTAGGGGGTTATTGTCATAATGGGAAGGTGGGTGGTTACCACTTTCCATTTCTCCATTAATGATGTGACAGTTTTGAGGACGTCAGGTGGTGACACGTGTCACCATTTGCTAGGTGGTATTTTTCTCTCATATCATTTACCCCCCCCCCCCCCATTCCATGTTCTTTTCTGAAGAAGAATATGGATTATAGCATCATTACTGATTTCCTCGTCGGACCACTTTAATATTCTTGGTTATTTTTATGAGCTTCTCTACTACTTGGTTTGGCCGAGTAGAGCTCTCTTTGAGAGCTCGCCTACTCAGTTAGGCCGAGCAGAGGCATCTCAGGGGCTCGTCTACTCGGCCTGGTCGAGTAAAGGCCTAACATGGGCTCGTCTACTCGGCCTGGTCGAGTAGAGGCCTCAGGGGCTCATCTACTCGGCCTGGCCGAGTAAAGGCCTCTCAGGGGCTCGTATACTCGACCTGGCTGAGTAGAGGCCTGACACGGGCTTGTCTACTCAGCCTGGCCGGGTAGAGGCCTGACACGGGCCCGTCTACTCGGCCTAGTCGAGTAGAGTAGAGGCCTCACGGGCCCGTCTACTCAGCCTGGTGGAGTAGAGGCCTCTCAGGGGCTCGTCTACTTTGCCTAGCCAAGTAGAGGCCTGACACGGGTTCTTCTACTCGGCCTAGCCGAGTATAGTAGAGGCCTAACACAGACTTGTCTACTCAGCCTGGTCGAGTAGAGGCCTCTCGGGGGCTCGTCTACTCGGGCTAACCGAGTAGAAGCCTTACACGAGCTCGTCTACTCTGCCTAGCCGAGTAGAGGCGTGTGGTCCAATGCACTCGTCTGCTCAGCAAGGGCTAGGACCAGAGTAGCTCGTCTACTTGGCTGGAGTAGAGGCGTGCGGTCCAACGCACACGTCTGCTCTGCAGAGGCTAGGACCAACCTGTTTCCGCATCCTCAGTCGTCTAACCACCATTGGAAAGAAAAGTTCTTATTCGTTAAACTGCCAAAGTCTTAGCGGAATGAAGTCTATAATGTATGGCTTCTTGAATGTGAGACTAAGACTTGTAATGCATTAAAAGAGAAAGATCTGTCGGAGACTGACCTTGAACATATTGAGAAGCTCAAAGGAGCACCGCCTTTAGAGTCCAAATACCCTTTGAGTAGTGATCAACTCCATGAGTGCGACATCATCGTTCCCTCTGAGCCTCAAGATTATGACGAGGAGGAAAAAGAGGGGCGAAAACGACCCCGGTAATTATCTCTATCAAGTCTCATGCTCGTCTAGCCTTTAATTGCGATCTTACTCTTGTTTTCTATGCAGATCATATCGTCCAGAGCACAATGGGATCCACCACTCTTCAATGCTCAGGGGATCTTGGGAGACATCATTCCCGATAAGCTAGCTTCCGTCCATGGCATCGTGGAAGAAGAGATGCAGGACTTGGATTTTGGAGCGTTGATTTCTGGATCCCAGCCGAGGGTAAGCAGTCTAAAGACTTCGTTCTAGGTTTATCTACGCTGGACAAGCCCACAGAAGCTCCCAAGAAGCAAAAAGTCCCGAGTAGAGCTGGGAGCAGAGCTACTTCTTCCTCTGTTCGTCCTAATACTCCTCACCATACTGCCTGGAGGGTGTCAATTGAGGAGTCGGTCTTCAAGTCTCCTCATACGGCATGGGATTGGTCTAGCCATACAATCATCCCGATGGATCGTCGATTGTCAGGTTACGGCGTCAACGAAACAGCCAATGGGATGGTTCAGCTAATGGCACAGGTAAGACTCTCTCTTTTTTTTTTAATATTTGTTAGAAAACTTTATTGCCTGGTCCTAAGTTTTTGTTGTATAGGCTATGGCGCAGGTGCAGATTGGGGCTGAGAAGCTAATTGCGGTCGACAAGGTGTTGAACGAGGAGAAGAAAAAAGTCTTGATAGAAAATAACTTTTGTCGGGAGGCTGAGAAGAAAGTGGAAGACCTAAGCAAGAAGGTAGAGCGATTGGAGCTTAGCAATGTTGATTTGACGGCTCGAATTAATCAACTGGAAACTGAAAAATCAACAGCTGCTGTCCAAGCTGTGCAGCTGTTTAAGAAGTCAAAGAGTTTCCTAGATCAACGTTATTGCGACTCGAAAAGGGCACTTGTTCACAGCTACAATGAGTGTAAGGATGATATTCAGAAAGATCATCCTGAGCTTGATTTGAGCCCTTACAAACACAAGTTTACTCGTGAGATTGCTGCAAAGGACATAATTTAACGGGAGGAAGCCGAAAGGGGGGCAGCTGCAAGTTCTCGGGTGTTTACCAGTCACTCTGTCAATCGTAGCGTAGGGGCTTCTGGGTCAAGATCCGAGGTGGCTTCAAGGCCGCAACCCACTGTGACCGAGGCTAGAAGCCAAGAGATGGGTTTACCAGGAGGTTCTACCCCAGTAGACTAGGATTTCCTTATGTTTTAGCTGAGTAGGCTAGCTTTTAGGGTTTCCTTTTGTTCGGCCTTGAAGCTCAATATGTAACTAACTATTTATGCAATCAACGCTTTTATTTTGCGCATTGGCTACACAGTTATCACTTTGCAAACAGATTTCCATTCATAACAAAGATGTATACATCGTCGGCCATGTGAAGCCGAGTAGAATAGAATAATAATAACCAAGACTGCTAAGCTGTACAAAGCCGTGGAGTCCAAACATAAAATATAAGGCAACAAGAAAATTAAGGCGATCTAAATTTGAAGATGAGCAAGATCAGGAATAAAAGGTGATATGGATGGCCCCTCACGGTCTTGCTCACGCATAGTAGCGCCTTAAGTTAGCTGCATTCCATGTTCGAGGAATCGCCTTGCCATCCATTTGTTCTAAGTGATAGGTTCCTGGACCTCCCAGCTTCACCACCCTGTAAGGGCCTTCCCAGTTTGGTGCTAACTTGCCAATTGCTTCGCACGGGGCCGAAGCTTCTATACGGCGTAAGACTAAATTGCTTACTCAGAATGTATAAGGGCGGACTCTCTGGTCATAAAATTTGGATACTCGATGCTGGTAGGCTGTGAGGCGCATTGCCGCTTGTTCACGACGCTGGTCAAGGAAGTCAAGGTTGGCTCGAAGGGCTTCCTCATTTTGGACTGGATCGTGAGTTGTCAACCGAAGAGATGGCAATCCAATTTTAACAGGGATAAGTGCTTCTGTACCAAATGACAAACTGAAAGGGGTTTCGCCCGTAGGGGTTCTTGTCGTCGTATTGTAGGCCCAAAGTATTTTAGGTAATTCATCTGCCTATAGTCCTTTCGCCCCGTCAAGCTTTTTCTTTATACCTTACAGAAGCATGCGGGTGTGCAATTGTTTGCGGGTGTGCAACGGAAGTGAAGCATTGCTCAATAGATAAGTTGGCATAAAATGTTCAAAAAGTTGGGTTGTCAAACTGTTTCCCATTGTCTGTGACGAGCACGCGTGGGATTCTATAGCGGCAAACAACAACACTCCAGAAGAAATCTTCGCACTTCTTTTCGGTGATCATAGCCAGGGCTTCGGCCTCGACCTCGACCTCGACCCACTTAGTGAAGTAATCAATGCCCACAATTACAAATCTGCGCTAAGCTGTGGCCAGAGGGAAAGGACCCATGATGTCCATACCCCACATTGCAAAAGGTATGGGGCTGCTCAAGGCTGAAAAGGGCTTGGCGATTGCCAAGGAATTGAGGAGAAACGCTGACATGCATCACATTCTTAGTGTATTCCAAAGCATCGTGATGCATGGTCGGCCAATAGTATCCTTGCCGAAGAACTTTGTACGCTAATGCGCGTCCTCCTAAATGCTGACTGCATATACCTTCATAAACTTCCCGTACAGTGTAATTCGCCTCAGAAGGGGTGAGGCAACGAAGATAAGGAAGTGTGAAGGAGCGTTTGTACAACACATCTTCTACAATGGCATACCAAGCTGAGCGTAGGATGATGCTCCTGGCTTGCTTCCGGTCGATAGGTATTGTGTCGTCCTGCAGGTAGGCCTTGATGGGATCAATCCATGATGGCTCATGTTTGGCCTGCATTACTTCATGTGCAGTGATGCTTGGCAAATTCCATTATGTGAAAAAATTATTGAAGAAACAGCAAAACTTATGATCTGGCCAAGAGTACGTAAAAGGATAAGCAATCGAAAAACATTGAACGCATAAAAGAAAACAGAAAAGCTACTCAAACGGGCCTTCATAAGGGTTGGGATTTAGATAGAAGTGCAAGTAAGATCATGTAGCAAAGCTTTGTGTGTGTGTGTGTGTGCAAGCATGAGCAGAATTGACTCCAACAGATCAGCTTGAACGACACCACAATAGGATCCTAATAATTTTGGTCCCAGGCTCTTTTGCCGATTAATGAAAGCAAGATTTTTCGGTAGCATAGGCCTCAGGCAATCTTTGTTTAGCCTCCAAACGAGAAGTAATTGTTGGGTGCATGTGTGCACAATCCGTCCAGCCCATATTTGGTGACTCCTTTGTATTTACCCATGAAGATGCTCGTGAAATGAAGATAGTTACAACAGCATGTTTGGTGGATATTGGTGAAAGGAAAAGTAGTCTTTGGAAGTTGTTTTCTAACCATGATGGCTGTCTTGGGCACGTGAAAGACTCTCTGGATTCCACCAACCACACATGTAGTTTTCTGGAAAAGTCAGACAGCCACATATGAAGCTGTCTATAAAAAGGCTGTATACCCATGCGTGAGAAATAAGAGAGGAAGGAGATTACCACTGTTTTCGTCAGAATCAGAAAAATAGTGAGGGTGATTGCTGAAGCGTTTTTGTGAAGAGAAACACGTGGAAAAAGTGAGTGAGATGTGCCACTGTTTGGGCTGAAAAACAGCGAAGAAAAGGGAGCTTCGACAGTGAGTTTTTTGTCTGAGATTGCCACTGTTTTTGTGACAAAAACAGTGAAGAAAACTAGCAGCTTCACATCAGCCATGAGAGCTGCAATTACCTGTGTGCGACATTGAAATTGGCACATGCAAGAAGGGGAGCAGAGAAGTGGAACAGCTTACTATTTATCCCTCTTATGGTGATTTCTCCAACTTGGTTGGAAAGAAGTAAGTTGTAAATTTTTCTCTAGCAAATGTTTACCTTAAGCTTAGGGCAAAAAGCTTGAGAGGACAATTTGTACAATTCTGTTATTGAATTAGTGGATTTGTTAAATTTGGTGTTGCTCTTGTCACTGTTTTCTTAGCTTGGTTACATTCCTATTCTTGGCATTTGTTCTTTGCACTTCCCTTTCACACAAGAGCCCTTTGATCCTAACAGTAATCTCCACAAATGATGTGACATTAGTAGCAAAGAGCCGAATCTTGGCTCTAAAAACAGGTGAAATAATCAAACATTAATATGCAAAGTAAACTGACCAACAAAGGGGTTCGTTATTGGATTCGCTACATCACGTACAAACTTGACAGATTGCAAACACCATAACACGTCAAAGGAACTAATTTTTTCGTATTTATAAGTAAGAACATGAATTACAGAGATTTATAAAAGGGGAACACACTACTAGAATTTGCTACTCAACTCTAAGATAACCAGGGCTCCTGATACACAAGAAATGGCTATGAAGCAAAGGCAGGTGCAACATGAGCAGGTGACCACATCATTTGATTCCCAGAGCTTTTCTAGAAAAGCATACCTTATCATCAACTGCTTTGTAGTATTGCTGGGTTGCCTTGATGGAAACTAGCACTTACAAAGCGCAAACAAAATCCCCGCTTGTCTCTATATCATCTATGTCACCATCGTTATCAATTTCATCTAAATCCATGCTGCCTCCAACAAATTGCCCTCCAAGTTTGGGCCCCTCTATAGGTTGGTTTGCCTCTTGTATTATAGCTAACACTTCCTCTAGACTTTGATATGGACTGTCCACGTCGTTATTTTGCAAGCTGACTTCCTCCCCTTCCATAAACTCTATTGGCAAGTTCTTCAAAAACCATGGGTGCTTCTGTATTTCTGGAAGGGTTATTCTCTGCATTTTTTAAAACAACAATCCCACTTAAAAGTCAAGTCATGAAAGAGATTATGCTCTATACTATTTACACATTGAACACAAGTTATACGACCTTTTCGGGGTTTGATACAAAAATCCGAGATAGAAGATGTTTACACTCCGTGGAAACTCGGACATAGTCTGGAATTGAGTACTGGACACTAAGTATGCGCTGATACAAGCCATTAAGTCATTAGCATTGTATTATAATCGATGAAGATAAAATAAACGAAACACATTATAAAGCGAAGTCAATAATTAATTAAAAAGTGGGAATGACTTACAGTAATCGTTTTTCTAAAATTTCTTGGATCGTCGCAATCTTCAAATGGATAAGCACCAACCAGCATCACATACAGGGTTACCCCACAAGACCAAACATCTGCAATCTATAGATCTCCAGTGCAGCATATATCAATGATCAATGTTAGGTGACCAAGCTATGCCTTCATAGCAAAATGAATAAAAAAAAGTTGACTTTTACTACCTTCCCGTCATACTCTTTTCTCGATAAGACCTCTGGTGCAATATAGGCCGGTGTTCCCACGGTAGATTTGGGTTGGGAATGCAACACGGATGACTAAAAAATGAGGTATACAAGTTAGGAAATGAGGATGACTGAAAAATGAGGTACACGAGTTAGGAAATGAGTTTTTTTTTAGAAGTGTATGGGGTATTGAAGATTTTGTAGGTTGATTGCCTTTGAATAGCCAAAGTCACATATTTTAAGACGTGGTGCCGTGCTCCCATCTAACAGCGTGTTTTCCAGCTTGAGATCTCTGTGGCAAATTTGCTGAAGCAAAGAATATCAGGACTAAAAACAATTTTCGTAGAAAAAGAACAAGAATTGATCATATAATTAAAATAAAGACAAAGAATATACCATTGAATGGCAGTAACTGACTCCTGATATCAGTTGTTGAAAGAAAAATCTCGCCTGAAAAAATAGAACATACAGAAGAAATACTCCTCTAAATTTGTAGACCTGGGTGATTGTTGTTCTGAAGATTTTATTTGCTCAAAGGCCATAAATCTAAGAACAATATGGAGTTGCCTATTCTTTCCAAAAGCAACTAAGAAAAACTCTAAGGAGACCACAATAATCATGAGATGACCCAACATACTAGAAATGAAATTGCAAACCATGCCAACAACATAAATCATCGTCGCCAAAGCAGACCCTAATCTCCTTGGCTACCAAAGGAGAGAACCAGATCCTATTAAGATTTAAGTATGCATATCGCCGATGCTGTGTTAACGTGGTGGTTGTAGCGTTCGAGTTATATTACTAATTGCAGCAAAATCAAATAATCTCATGGACAGCTTAGCTTACCTCGTCCTCACTGAATCTACCGGCATTACATATCCTCTCAAAAAGTTCTCCTCCTGCAGCATATTCCATGACTATGGCTAAATGAGTCGGCGTTAGCAATACCTGTAGCGTGAGTTTCATTGCTTAACATCAGTCACGAATTTACGAAGCAGAGCAGATGGAGCAGAATGCCTTGTTCTATAAACAGTGAATTATAAATCAAGGGTGAAATGCTCTCGAGTTTTTACATCCGAGAAAAAAAATGAGAGAACTATTCTCTGATTCACAGCTTCAATTAATTACCCTGGCTAACATTATCTGGCAAACCCAACTTTTTTTTCTAGAAAGTTCCACCTTTCCGTTGGAGAATTATATCTGGAGTAAGTGGAACAAACAGTTCATCTCAAAATTGCAGATGGATGTCTGATTCAGAGAATCCAACTCAGCAGAACTTACACTTTAACCATAAAAGGGACAAAATTATAGGCCAGCCGCCAGCCTACTTCTAAAGTAAAACCATGAAAGTACTTCACTATATTGACTTCTAGCCTGGACCTTGAGTGATACTGTATCTTTTACAGATGAAAAGCAGAAACAAGTTATCAAGAGCAGAAAGAAGAGCACTAACTAACTAAAGATAAGAACCAAAAAGGTTAGAACCATCAAGTAAAAAGAAATAACTAATGCATGTGTATTTTCAACTTCTCCTCTCAGATGGCAATAAATTAGTTATTAGTTCTTACATGATCAGAACGGAAGAGAAATATGTAAGCAACAAAAAGACCATGATAACTAAACTCACCTCCTTGAATCTAATAATGTTGGGATGCTTTAATGACCTGTGGTTCATGATCTCTCTCTGCACATGCTCATCAATCTGTCAAAACCCAACAAAAATCCTGCATATAAATCCATGGAAAGCAAAACCCATATGGCTTCAACACAACCCACATGAAAAATCATGGCAAGTTGCGCTAAGAAAACGAAAGAAATTCAGAAACACACGCTAGCAATTGAAAAGAAGCGAGATGAGAAATGAAATGAAATTAAGCAGACCTTCTGGCCTCTCTCGATATACTTGATAGCATAATGCTCTCCAGACCATTTATCCTTGACAAGCCTGGCCACACCAAAGTTCCCTGACCCTATATCTTTCAGAATCTCATACCGTTCCATGTCTATCACCTTAGCCGAGCTCTACCAAACAACGAAGGTCCACAGAATAAATTCTCTCAGGGCTGGCTCTATTTCTTCCAAATATATATAGGTTGAGCATACGTGAACTGCAGAGGCAGAGCTGCCAAAGAGGAATAGCGGTAAAGCTTTGTGATCAAGCCCAGAACCAGGTCGTGTCCAAGTCTTTGCAAAATTGGGAACTCTGGCGGTATTGTAAGACAGTGCAGCACTTTTAAGGAAAAAAGAGGAGAACGAGAGATGTGGCAGCGTAAGAGAGGTCAGAATTTCGAGCAGAGCTATGCAACTTGGATGCCGTACGGGCTTGTGTGGCTAAAGCGTGTACCTCTTTCCTTGAAGCACATCTCGTATTCGCTTGCCAAAATTTGAACAGCCTGGCCACATTAAATACAAGTACCCTGAAGTTGTAACTTGTGACTTGTGAGATGCATCAAAAGAGAAGGTTACTCCATTCTGAATTGGTGCAGTTTTGCGGGCTAATGTCTTGCCGTGAAGAATATTTTGTACTGGATGGTTCCGCACTGATTGAGATACCAACCACTCAGTAGGACATACTTTGATGCAAAAAAGGTTTAATAGGTTGTGGTTGGCTTATAACTATCCAAATATTTTTTTTATAAATAGCTATGCTCTTGAGATAAAAATATTATAGTCTAAAATGTTACCAAAAAAAAAAATTTGTTCGCATTTAATGTGGCTAACGTACTTTTGATAATTTTGAAGCAATACATAATTGGGAATTAACTTTTACCTATTACTCTCGCATATTGAAATTCTTTTAGCCGCAAATTTACTCCCTCACACTCGCTACCCTCATGTCTAAAAAGTTTTTTTTAGATCTGTCGTGGTCATCGGACTTTCGATTCGGTTGGTTTCGGCTGAGTTATCTGATATGAGATTGTGATTCGAAATTGACGAATCTAGTAGAGCGGGGTGATGTTCTTTCTCTTCGAGCTGCTGTTCAGTTTGATCGGGCCTTGGGAACCCTCTCTATCTCCATTGGATCCGATGATAATTACGGCAGTAATGTAAACTGCCATTTGAAGCGGTCCCCAGAAATGATGTCCTATTGCATCTCATCCACCATGTTACCATTTGATATGAATTTTCAAAATCCAACAATGATAATATTTATCATATAAGCTTTCCTCCAAATCCATGTTAGTCATGCTGCCTATACTTCTTGTAATTTGTTTGTAGAGTCAAAACGTTAGTTTATTCTCTTTTTTGTTGTACATTCTTATTTTAGTTAATACAATGTCCGTTCTATTAAATAAATAAATAACTTTTACTTATTATTGCTATTTGTCTATGCACACGTGCTGATGCAATGATTTGAAAGGGACAAGGTATCAGGAAGAATTAATTGAGATTTGAGACGAACAAGATACACTGAACTTGCACGAGGATTGTGCTCTTGGAAAATTTGTCCAGTGTACATGCATTGCAAGCGATTGAAAAACAAAGATGAATCATGTGATGTCCTACTCCAGTCAGTTTTTCTTCTAAAACTAAGCCAGAGACTTAGGCCACGTTTGACGCAATTTTTTTTTTCAATTTTAAAAACTGGAAAAAAAAGTACGTTTGGTAACTATTTTTTTTTTCCTTTTCCAATTTAAAAAATCAATTTTTAAACTGCAGAATAAAAAAAAACTCCAGAAACTGTTTTTTTTTTTCACTTTTGGTTTTTTTTTTGGAGACCACCACCAACACCCTCCCACCGCCGGCAGCCACCTCCGGCCGCCGACAGCCACCTCCGGCTGCCGGCGACCATCGCCGGCTACTGCCGGCAGCCACCTCCGGCCTCCGGCAGTCACCAGCCACCGCCGGCCACCACCACTGTCGACCACCGCCACGCCCCACTACCACCACCGCCACCGCAAACCACCAAAAAAAAAAAATCAAAATAAAAAGGGTTACCAAACACCAAAAAAAAAACTCAAAAACAAAAAGGTTATCAAACACCCACTTGTTTTTGTAAAAAAAATAAAATTAAGTTACTCTTTAAAAACTGAAAACCAAATTTTTTTTTTGTCAAACGAACCCTTACTAGTGCTTAGGAAGAGATGGGCTTGGCACAACCCTAAAAATGCTTCTTCATAATGTGAAGGCAATGGATGTCGAATGCATAAACCACCACTCTGCCAGACTGACAAATCCCTTGCGTTTACCTTCCTTGCACTGACATATCTGGCTGTAAAAGAATGAAAATTTTTAACTATTATCTGGATTATACGAAGAAAGCTACAACCCCGTGTAGCAATAATTAATAGCCATTATATGTCTTTAGGACTTTTATTTAATGATGCTAAAAAAATGATATTAAGAATTGTCGTTAAAAATTTAATAGAAATGCCACTAACTGTATTTAATGACTATCAATTATCGATATACTAAGGATCGTAACAATCTTCTTATAATATGAGTATCAGTCAAAATTAAATTTGTCCTAAGTAAATTGAACTATTTTTGAACATTTTTATAGGTCGCTAGCTCATTCCATAACTTGTTCACGTTTTCTCATTTACTTGATAAATCGAGCTTGATCTCAAAGTTATAGTTTGTTTTGTCGAACTTAAGTAATCACCAAATTAGTCATCAGCAAGCTCCTGGACATGCTCGTTCGCGTACTAACAATTTCTATACTCAAAAATATTGTCAAGCTAAACTAGTGAGAACTTTATGAAGACTTTGTTAATCAAGATTAATTGAGCGAACTTCAGTCATGACACGAGCATGAATGCGACTTGAACACAACATCAAGAGCTACGAGCAGGACTAATTTAACTTAATAAGTCAAAAAATGAGCTTATCAAGTGTTCTCGTTAATAAGACGAACATTAAAACTTTAACAGAACTCTTAATTTAGCTTGAACATAACCTCGAATAACCACTACAAAACACAAAAACAACTAAACAAATTGAAAGCTCAACGTTTACAGTGCTGCCCACGAATGGCAAAAGCCACCTAAGAAAGCGGTGTGAGAAACTACAGAAATTCGTTTGCTTTTCCCTGGAAAAGGGGAACTGAAAAATTGACTCCAACGGCGAGAAGTGTGGGTGGGGGGCCGATTGGCTGGTGGGTCCTGGCGTGAATTGCAGTTTCTGGGGTGCTACTGTCCAGCGACACTGAAGTCATGGAATCGAAGGCCAACATTATTGGACGGCCAAGGAGCTTTAGTGCGCCTTAGAATTTAGTGCAGCTGTTCGGGATGACTCGAGATTGGTAAACCACCTTAACAAAAACAAAGGCTGTCCATGTTATTGTGGAGGTGACTGAAAAAGGAAAAAAGTGCCTTTGACACTTGCATATGGATGTGAGGCATCTGATTCTAACCTTTTCAACGGGGACAACAAGGCTTGAATAGAAGTAGAGTACAAGGTGGGGAGTCGAATGAGTCATGATAGCACGTATTCGATGATTTCCGACTATTATTTTTTTTTTATTATTGAAGACCGTTGAATTAGAGAAGGTGGGTATAACTAAAGGAAGGGTAGAGGGAGGGGGGGACGCATTTTATGTTCATGAAGTAATATTCAACAATCCTAAAGAGTAGCGATTATTAGTCATCCAGCCCCAATATTTTATGCTATTATGGGTTGACGGACAACTAGCTTTTCGTTTTGCACGTGAACATAGACATAAACTAAAGAAGAAAATATTGACGTTTCGCACTGAAAATGAAATTGTACACTATGCTTTTGGGTGAAGAAGTAATAGAGATGAGTGATGCCAAAGAAGTGTTCCGGCACGAGGACTCTTCATGCTACTCGAGCACTCGAAGCTCCCTGGCAGAGATTGTGTCCCAAAGAAGACGCCTATCGCGCGATGAGTCCTTGTGCTGGAGTAGTCGGAGTGCTAAAGTAGTGTCTTAGAGGAGTTTTACTTGACGGGCTGAGGTAGTGTCCTAAAAGAGTCGCCTACTTGGCGGGAGGGGAGTCCTCATGCCAGAGCGCTGAGAGCTTCTTAGCAAAGGTAATGTCTGGACGAATAGCCTATCATGCTGATGATCTTATGCCAAAGCACAACAAGATAGTATCCCAGAGGAGTCGCTAACCTTAAGGGCCAGGGATGTGGCAATGTGACAGAGTGCGGGGGGGGGGGGAGGGGGCGGCCGAACTATATAAGTGGCATGGTGCATGGGCTCAGCAGGTTGTGTGTGGTGTCGGGGGCACGCTTAATGGAGACAACAAAAAGGTGCATTCACTTTAGTGTGGTATGGAGGCACATGCTAGAGTGAAATTGTGGCCACTGAACAAGTATGTGTTAGGGGCATGTATGATGTTGGCGGTGCTTGGGCGAGGCCGGCTGTCACGCTGCTCAGGAGGCGATGGGCATTGTACCAGGGGCGTATAACAAGAAGAGGGTGCTAGAGCATGATTAAGCATCCCAATGCTCAAACGCTACAACGGGCATCACAGATCAAGCAGTCGGTGACCTCAAGACAAGGACAAGGATCCCCCGAGGAGTGATCTTAAGGCTGACCCCTTTTGGGAAGGCCCAAGGTAGAACCCCTGGAAAGAAGGCACGCCCTCGACTCCACCACTTGGAATATTTTAGTGACATAGGCACATATGCGAGTTTGGGTATGCACTCTGGCTTTACAAGCTTGGCAACGTGGATCCTTGATCGTTGAATACTCATTGATGTGTCAGGAAAGCAATCCAAAGTGCATAGCCAGGATGGGCTAGCAACATCAGCCTACTACATGCAGTAAGTATTAAGGCAATCCAACAGCTTAGGGCATGCAAACTTGTTAGTCCATATGTAGAAATAATTTTGTTGTGTGCTTCATGTGGGTGTCGCTGGCACTATAATTGAAAAATAAAAGGAATGAGTAGGTAGCTTGAGCCACCTCGCGCACCACCTACTGAGTTTTTGGGGTGCTTAAGCATCGCTAAGCGACTTGGTGATAGGCATTGGGACACGGTTGGGGTCATGACATGAGAGTGCAGCGATGAGACACGGTACTGGGGGCACGTGATGTGATGACGGTGCTAGGTCCTGTCGGACATCTCAGGCACTATTGTAGAACAACGAAAGTAATTAGTAGGTGGCTCGAGCCATATTTTGCACCACCTACTGAGTCTGTGGGACACTAAGGTGACGCCGCGTGGGGGCACGATGACAGGTACAGGGGTGCGGTCGAAAATCACCGTCCGGGGGCGTAATGATGAACATATGGGTGTAGTCAAGCGTCAGGATGAGATGTGTAGAACAATAAAATGAATGAGGAGGTGGCTCGAGCCACCTCACGCCTCACCTATTGTAACGCCCCAAAAAATCCGGAGCTCCGTCGCCCAGAACTCCCGGGTCATTAACCTACCAGATCACATCAAACCTGTTCACTAACACATATTCCAAATCATCTAATTCAGCATCAACTCAGATTTCTCAAAATATTGGATCATAATTACTTAGCTTAAACTATTACAGCTTAGGTTCTTCGCTATTCAAATTTCCTAAGAACAAATTATCAGTACCGACCCGCGCAGGGGTCTTACTATACAGTGGTGATGGGCTCACCGGAACCTCACGCAGACTTTAACCTATTCACGAACCTACTACAGCTTATCATTACCTGCAGAAGGGAGCCAAACGGAGGGTGAGCTTTTGAGAGCTCAGTAAGGTCGCACAAGGACTACCAATAGGATTACAAAACGATTTCAAAGAATCCAACCGACGAAAATTTTCAGAATACTTCAGATGGTCAAAAACTTAATGACTTCCAAAATGATCAAAACTCATCAGAACTAGATACCAAAATAAACCAGAACAAACATGAACGATTCCAAAAAGAACAATCGATAATAGATCATTTCTAAAGTCATCATTTCCAAATACAATGAAGATTTTTCAAAGGATTTCAACAGAAGCACAGATCATTTCAGATAATACTTTTCAGACATTTCCGTAATAATCACGGCAGTGTACAGAGCAGATAAAATCAAAAATCAACGTTGATCCTGGGCGGTTGCGATGCCATTCGGGCAAAGCACAGAAGTGGACACATGCATGATGTACTAAAATACTAGTCCACTTGGGTACTAGCCTGCTTTTTCCTGCAGGATTCAGACCAGCCTTATTACGCCCTCCAACAGAACAGAAACCCAGGTCAACACAGAAATCAACAATATTAGTGAGCCTTAACATAAGCTCAATCACCGAAATCAATTCGGATTCCAAAAACAATAATCATACTGGCATAAGTCAGCATTCAGAATTTTCAGAAGAAAATCACAGATAAATAACAAAGACGATAGTGAATAGATATCAGATTTGGACATAACAATTTAGAAGAATGGATACAGACAATGATCAACTTTGCTCAGCATGCAATACATGCGAACATCACAAGAATTCCAAATAATTGAGTTAGGTTCAATATTAAGGTTTTCTTGGCAATAACATGCTGATAGCCATACAGAATTCAGAGTTTGGCATTAGCCATAAATAAATCAAATGAGTACTTACGAGTACGAGCAATAGAATAAGGGTTCAGACAAAGTCCTTACCCAAGGTTCAGATAGAATCCCTTACCTGGATCTGCAGCTAAATTATCCTGACCGGAAGTCTTTAGCTTTAACCTAAACGGAATAATCGAATCATTAAAATACAGCCTACAGAACAAGATTATAACTTAAGACGAACTCACACATACTCCCAAAATGAACCCCCCCTCTCCGGGTATGTAAAATTACCGAAACGCCCCTGAGGTATAAAATTACCAAAATGCCCATATCGGACTTAATTCACCAAAATGGTCTTCTCGTGAGTAAAATCACTACAACAACCTTACCATACGCAAATTTATCCAAAAATACATTTTTTAGGTCAAATTACCAAAATACCCATTCGGGGTGGCAAATTACCAAACACCCCCGGGAGTTTCCGGCACCAAAAAAATCTCAAAATACTATTTTAAGCATCTTAATATCATTTCTATACTAAAAAGGCTTTTGAAAATTTTTTACCAGAAAATCTCGAACCGGTGTCTAGACCGAGCGCTAAAAGGTCAGTTTCGCGAAAAATATCTATCGGTCTCAGAATGGCCCTAAATTTTAGAATATGAACCAAATCAGTAAAATAAGTTTTTCCTAGAAGTTTCAAATCAAATAACTTGATTTGCTATGCTAAATAATTCGATAAAGATCTTTAATCGGTACCCCGATTTAGCGCTCTTTGCGGATCCCAAAAATTCCTGAAACATTCCAGAGTGTAGTTCTCGTAAAAATATTGTGGGTTACTGTTTTGTACTTTGTCTAGTTTTGGTCCT
This sequence comes from Escallonia herrerae, assembly GCA_033070095.1. Classification (NCBI taxonomy): domain Eukaryota; kingdom Viridiplantae; phylum Streptophyta; class Magnoliopsida; order Escalloniales; family Escalloniaceae; genus Escallonia; species Escallonia herrerae. Next base: position 38,571 of record JAVXUP010002599.1, on the reverse strand, counting down.
AACTATTTATAATAAATCGTGCACAAAAAAAAAAAAACAAAGGCTGTCCATGTTATTGTGGAGGTGACTGAAAAAGGAAAAAGTGCCTTTGACACTCGCATATGGATGTTAGGCATCTGATTCTAACCTTTTCAACGGGGACAACAAGGCTTGAATAGAAGTAGAGTACGAGGGGGGGGGGGGGCGGAGTCGAATGAGTCATGATAGCACGTATTCGATGATTTACGACTATTATTTTTTTTTATTATCGAAGACCGTTGAATTAGAGAAGGCGGGTATAACTAAAGGAAGGGTAGAGGGAGGGGGGACGCATTTTACGTTCATGAAGTAATAATATTCAACAATCCTAAAGAGTAGGGATTATTAGTCATCCAGCCCCAATATTTTCTGCTATTATGGGTTGACGGACAACTAGCTTTTCGTTTTGCACGATAACATAGACATAAACAAAAGAAGAAAATATTGACGTTTTGCACTGAAAATGAAATTGTACCCTATGCTTTTGGGTGAAGAAGTAATAGAGAATAGAGATGAGTGATGTCAAGGAAGTGTTCCGGCATGAGGACTCTTCACGTTGCTCGAGCACTCGAAGCTCCCTGGTAGAGATTGTGTCCCAAAGAAGACGCCTATCGTGCGATGAGTCCTTGTGCTGGAGTAGTCGGAGTGCCGAGGTAGTGTCCTAGAGGAGTTTTACTTGACGGGCTGAGGTAGTGTCCTGAAAGAGTCGCCTACTTGGCGGGAGGGGAGTCCTCATGCCGGAGCGCTGAGAGCTTCTTAGCAAAGGTAATGTCTAGACGAATAGCCTATCCTGCTAATGATCTTATGCCAAAGCACAACAAGATAGTATCCGAGAGGAGTCGCTAACCTTAAGGGCCAGGGATGTGGCAATGTGACAGAGTGCGGGGGGAGGGGGCCGAACTATATAAGTGGCACTGTGCATGGGCTCAGCAAGTTGTGTATGGTGTCGGGGGCATGCTCAATGGAGACAACAAAAAGGTGCATTCACTTTAGTGTGGTGTGGAGGCACATGCCAGAGTGAAATTGTGGCCACTAAACAAGTACGTGTTAGGGGCATGTATGATGCTGGCGGTGCTTGGGCGAGGCCGGCTGTCACGCTGCTCAGGAGGCTATGGGCATTGTACCAGGGGCGTATAACAAGAAGACGGTACTGGAGCATGATTAAGCATCTCGATGCTCAAACACTGCAACGGGCATCAGAGAGCAAGCAGAGGGTGACCTCAAGACAAGGACTAGGATCCCCCAAGGAGTGATCTTAAGGCTGACCCCTTTCGGGAAGGCCCAAGGCAGAACCCCTCGAAAGAAAGCACGCCCTCGACTCCACCACTTGGAATATTTTAGTGACAGAGGCACATATGTGAGTTTGGGTATGCACTCTGGCTTTACAAGCTTGGCAATGTGGATCCTTGACCGTTGAATACTCATTGATGTGTCAGGAAAGCAATCCAAAGTGCATAGCCAGGATGGGCTAGCAACATCAGCCTACTACATGCAGTAAGTATTGAGGCAATCCAACAGCTTAGGGCATGCAAACTTGTTAGTCCATATGTAGAAATAATTTTGTTGTGTGCTTCATGTGGGTGTCGCTGGCACTATAATTGAAAAATAAAAGGAATGAGTAGGTAGCTTGAGCCACCTCGCGCACCACCTACTGAGTTTTTGGGGTGCTTAAGCATCGCTAAACGACTCGGTGATAGGCATTGGGGCACGGTTGGGGTCATGACATGAGAGTGCGGCGATGAGACACGGTACTGGGGGCACGTGATGTGAAGACGGTGCTAGGTCCTGTCGGACATCTCAGGCACTATTGTAGAACAACGAAAGTAATTAGTAGGTGGCTCGAGCCACATTTTGCACCACCTACTGAGTCTGTGGGACACTAAGGTGACGTCGCGTGGGGGCACGATGACAGGCACTGAGGTGCGGTCGGAAATCACCTTCCGGGGGCTTAATGATGAACATATGGGTGTAGTCAAGCGTCATGACGAGATGCGTAGAACAATAAAATGAATGAGGAGGTGGCTCGAGCCACCTCATGCCTCACCTATTGAGTCCATGGGGCGTTAAGGAATTACGACGAATGGGCACCTTGACGGTCACAGGGGCATGGTCATACGTCGCAATGTGGGGGCTCAACATGCACAGGGGTGCTGTTGAGAGGTCGCAATGAAGGGGGGTGATGACGGGCACATTTCTAAGGCCACGTGATGCAGCAACACAGCATGGGCACCTTGAGCATCGCCATTTGAAAACCAAAAGTATTTAGCATCAAGCACCAGCTATTGGGTCCTTTGGATGCTCGAGCATCGCCAGGCATCATGGTAATGGGTGCAGGGGCATGGTCGAGGTTGCGACCCTGGGGCGTAGCAAGGGGGCAATGTTCTTGACCATATACAATCGTTGAATCAGAGAAGGTGGATGTGATAAAAGAAAGAACAAAGGGAGGGAGGGACATATTTTATATTATATTCAACGCTTTCAATTAGATGGAATCATCCGATCTAATTATGTATATAGTAAAGTTGAAGGTGAGATATAATTGATATTCTCTTTGTTACTTGACATGTCTGTTATTTTGTCAATTTAACCGTCAAATTGATTTTACATGTCTATCTTCCATGTCAACATGTCCCACTTAAAAATTATAGGTTTACAATTTCCAAAATTTATCAAAACATTCTTTCTCTCTCACCTTCAAAATTTGGTCTCCCTTTTCATCTTAAAAATGCACACGCACACGCACACGCACATGCACGCGCTTGTATATAAATTATTCCTCTTTTTATCTTCCATCATTCTTATATTTTTGTTTTTCTCTTTGTGGTATTTATAGGAACAAGTTATTATGTCTTTATTATTATCATTTACATGATACATTTCTACCTGTTTATGCTAATTCACATTGCTGCTAAAATGCTAACAATTGTTACCAAAATTTTATTTTACAAACCAAAAATGCAAGAAAAAGCCCAATATTCCAATCTCCCTCCTTTTATTTCATTGCAAGTCTCTCTCTCTCTCTCTCTCTCTCTCTCTCTCTCTCTCTCTCTCACACACACACACACACGTGCGCGCGCACGTGCACGCACGCACACACATTTATATATGAATTACCCTCATTTTATTTTCCATAATTCTTATATCTTTTTATTTTCTTATTGGTGGCCTTTATTTACTCAAAGCTCTAATAATCGTTATTCTCGTCACTGAAAGATACTATTTTTACCATTACATGCTAATTCATTTCTTCATTTGTTGTTAAAAGGCTAATACTTGTAAGTAAAGCTCTAATTTTAGTGACAAAAAATGGAAGAAAAATCATAAAAAAAGGTGGAAATAGTATTTCTAGTATTATAATCGCAACTGTTGTTACTACTACTTTTCTTATTCCTATTAAGCATACGATTACAAACTTTTTCATTGAATATCTCATATGTTTTTGCTCTCGTATGCAATGTATAAAACTAAAACTAGTTTTAAAAAAAAAAATTAAAGGTCAAGTTTGATACGATAATAATATTTTGTTAACTTAGTTTTGGACACGTACGTATGACTAACTTATTTTTTTTATTTAAAATTTATTTTACTTTATCGATTTGGAGTAACGTAACAACTAACTTGTAATTTCGCACATGAACATAGACTAAACTAAAGAAGAAAATATTGACATCCCGCAATCAAATCCATATGGTACACTATATTTTTGGGTTTAGGAGATAATAGAAATGAGTAATTAACCCTCCTCCTCCTTAATTCACATTTGGCTACAACTACATGGAACAGAAGGCTGATGACCATTGTTTACTATTCAAGAAAAGAGTAAATCTTTTGTCACTATATTTAGTCACATACTTTATACAACGGTTATTGTGGAGACGGTCTCACATGTATATTAAGACGTAGATTTCAACTTTAGTCTCACATATGAATTTTCAAAATGTTAAAAACTAATGCAACTGACTTATTTAAAATAGTTTACCGGTACGGGTGCCTGCCATTGAAAAATCACTGTTTTGGTTCAAGTTGAGATGCCTTGGTTTTACATAATTTTATACATAAATAAATGGTCCAAATTAGGTTATACATCTTTTCATGGTATCAAGTTGCACTCTGGTACAAACGAAGAGCAAGGACACTCGAGACGTTTGTCTAAATTTAGCCCGGCATTCTTTGATGGGGCTGCAACTTGGTCTGTTGTATCATTGCAAACTTGCCAATAAGGCAGTTCAAAATAATTAGCTAAAGAGTTGTCTACGTGTTCTGCTAAAATGGACACGTTATAGTCTTGGACACTATTTTGTGATCACCATCTTCTCCCTTCTGCATCATCCTCATGACCAAAATCATCATGCTATCTTCTTCTTCTTCTTCTTGTGGTTGAGACACATGGTAAAAGTTGAATAAACAAGTCCTCCAACTAATAAGAAGTTGCACCAGCTGGTTATTACAAGGAAAATAGGGTATGTCATGCAGTGTTTGAATAATGAATGAAGATAAGCTATTCAAATTATAGGACACGGAGTGAATTTCAATCTTCAATTATTGTTCATGTAAAACTTATTTGATCAATTATTGCTTAATGAAAATTCTCTTTTTAGAGGACCTTTTCCACTTGTTTGGGTCTTCGGTCCTTGTTGACCGATGCCCGTTCGTGATCGTTTTCCTTAGTTGTTCGAGTCAAGTAATTGGCATCTCGCATGGTGATGGTAGTTTTTGTATCTTTTTTGGTCACGTTCTTGCTTTAGTTTCTCCCTATGATCGTAACTTGTCAAGGGGTAGGAAAAAAAACAGAAGTTTAGCATACCAATGATTTTATCGTTGTTTATTATTAGTAGACTTAAAATTTTGTCTCTACATATACTCGCGACCCGAGGGAAGGGGTAGGGGTGGTGATTGGTAGTGGTTTTTGGTTGTGGGATGGTGCTTGGTTAAGCGGAGATGGATTAGGGTGTTTGGTTGTCTCTGGTCATGGTTGCAAATGTATGTGCAGCATTAACGACGATGATGGTTGAAGAAGAGGAAGACTTCTTAAGGTTTTGATAAATTGTATTGTGCCCTAACTCTATTTATGTTCTTTAATAGGAAGGAAAGTTTTGTAAACCTACTACAAACCACATGAGATAGAGCGTAATCCCAATGGTTAGGCGTAGCCACGTGTAATTTCAATTAACCCTAAGGAGTGTCAAGTGTAATCAACCTTAATCAAGAAGAACTCTTAATTCCCGAGAGTTCGAATGATCATTCAAAAATCCACCCCCATTCTCGGGCACTCCATTCATTTGAAAACTCTAGGACACACAATCAGTAAATTGCCGCTCACAGGGAAAACCCTACGAACCGAACGAATGACCCACAATGTGATAGACACCAAAGGGTGCACCAAAGCACAGCTCGAGGCGACCTAAAATAAGAGAGACCCGAAAGCCAAAAGGACCTTAAATCCCTACCCTCCAACCACCGACCCCTCCAACCCTCCCACCCCCACTCTCTCAAGCCCTATCCCCCCTCCCCACTAACTTCCTTTCCCTCGGACAACCAAGGATACCCTTTGGGCTAATTTGATAGAACTACTAAAAGCAAACAATAAACCCCAAAGTGGCATAAGGACCCAACTAAAGCACGCCAATCTAACTGAGACAAACCGCACGAGCATGTGACGGGGAATGAGATTTTCCCTTCGGATGTAACAGCAAGAGATACCCACAACAAGCACAAGAGAGTCTGCACCGCCCACACTCCAACCATTTATCCGATTGCAGTACCCAACAGTCCACCTTTAAAAGTGCATTTCAATGCACAATCCTCGAGCGTGACCGACGCAGTCTAAAGCTTCAATCCATCAACAATACTTTTAAAAGCACAGTGCAATTGAAATAAGAGGATAGCGGCTCAAACTAACTATTTTTTTCCCTCTTTTTTCGTAATGACAAAGGAGAAAATACTTAAAAAGGGAATTAAAGGTTTAAACCACTTTGAAGTTGAAACCCCTATGAACCAATATGTAAATTCAATTTTCACGTTTACTAATGTCTCTCAGCCCTATGTTATTCAGACTTTATTTTTTTTTGCCCGGGGGGGGGGGGATGTGATTGCTTTCTTTGGTTGTTTCAAGGGTGAACATAAGTGCTTTGCTTATTCGTGAATAGTTTTAGATATGGATGACGAACCTTAGGTTGACTTTGTTAGTGTTGTGAACAGTTGACATTGATCTTGCTGCATATTGTGCAAAGTAAGTCCTGAACATGACTATGTGTGGTGTGAAACCAAAATGGACAGCAACAAAAAGATTAGCCTGAAACTAGAGAAAAAAAATAGTTGCAACTAAAACGCACTTGTTTGAATGTTCAACTCTTATCGAGGACATTCTTTTTGGGTGAGGGGTTGTGGGTGGGTTGGGGAGGATCCGGTGAATGAAAGGTCCTTAGCGTCTTTCACTCTCTGACAAACGAATAGCTAAGGTTTTGTATGAACTTGACCCCGCACTCGGTACAGCAATACACACCGAGTCACTGCATTACTACTTCCTTATTCATTGAGTTTTATCCACTAGAAGTCAAACTTTTTGAGTGAAAATATACATTTTTTTTAAAAAATGCCCTCATGCCATTTACATAATGGTAACTAATTAACGTGAAACATGCGGTACATGTACAAAAATGAAGTTGGCAATATGATATTTTTATCATATCAAGCTTGACCTTTAAATTTTTTTCAACTACAATTTTTCTATAAATTTTAAATTATGGAAACCAAAGATGTCCTTATAGGTAGCTAGTAACTATTAATTTTTTTTTTATCTTATATCACTTTTTAAAAAAATTCTTAGAATGCCACATGTCACTATCTTAGATAGATAGTTGTGTATTTCTTATTCCGAATACATACGAAGTGATAACTCTTGTGAGTAGTTGAAAATAGCTTCTTTAATAATTTTTTCGTATATTATAATTATTTTCAAATGAAAGTTATGTTAACATTACTTCACTAAATGGATCTTAGAAATTTTATTTATGTAGTGTCCTATATGATCATTTTGCCCTATCAAAACTGATTTAATCACTTTCTACCCAAACACTTTTTGTAACTTAAGTTAATTCATAACTAATTTTGTCAAACAGCAAACTGATTCTGCTTAAAGTTGATTAAATCTGATTTTAAAAACTGATTCAGTTTTAAGCTGAAATTTGCTTATAAACTTGGCAAACGGGTAAAATCGCCGGGTACGGATAATACCCGGTTGAATCCGGGTAAAAACGGTCCGGGTAAAATTTACCCAGTTTTTCCCGAGTACTCTTTTTTAATGCCCGTACCCTATCCTTGCGGGTAGGGTATTACCCACGGGTAAATGAATAAATTTTTTAATTTTTTTAATAAACAATATTTCTCCCGAGTTAGGCATTTTTCTTCTTTTACTTCTTTCAATTAACATGTTTTCACCTTTTAATAGTTGTTAGAATTATTTCCAATTTCACAAACAGAAATTACAAACTAAAAATTATCTCAAGTAACATGTTAAACAAATCTAAAATAGAACAATCACATTTTCCACCATTACCAACAATCCAAAATAAAACACAACTGAATTTTCACTTAGATACAACATCAAATGTCCTCGATCGGTGGTGACTAGAAGATTAGCGGCAGATCTGTGCAATAGCTCGACATATCTGTGGTCCTGTGGAGTTGTTTGCCACGGATCCGTGGAAAGTTGCCGTCGGCGTGGTAGTTCCCATGCCCATCGAAAATGTATCTATGATTGAGTGAGAGAGACCGATGGAAAAACACTTACCATCAGCAGATCTGTGGCCGTAGTGGATCTGAGTGTGTGTGTGTGTGTGAGAGAGAGAGAGAGAGAGGCGAAGAGATTGGCCAGATCTGTGGATACAAAAAAGCTTCAAATTAAGATGCACACGCTTTGAGCAATTCTGAAGGTGCACTACATACCCATGACAACAGGGAATTCAGCGTGAGGCTTAGGGAACGGATAAGTCATCCCAGCCTTGGGGTAAACAAAGATAGGGCCATGGACCGTGGCTTGGCTCCAATCTGAGTGGGCATGCCACCACAGGGTTCCTTTCTCACTTATGAAGATGATCTCATAACTGAAGCGAACACTGAGCGAGAAAGGGACAAGACTATGGTGAGTGAATTGAAAGTCTGAAACTATCAACTAGTATGAGAGAGGGAAGAAGAGGGAAATAGGAAAACAGAGAGGGAGAGGGAGAGGCGGCAGCCAAACCAAACCCTAAAAAAAATGGCTGGGCTAAATGAGGAAAATGTCAAGATACATTATATATAGGTGAAATTCACGGGTAAACTAGGGTAACCCGTACCCGAACCGGACCGAAAATTACGGGTCGGTCCGGGTCCGAGTCTAATTTCAGCGGGTCTCAAATATATGTACCCGTACCAGGCTTTTTTGAGCGGGTACAATCGACCCCCGGGTCCGGGTAAGATTTTGCCAGGTCTATTTAGAATCAATCCCAAATGGGCTCTAATTACAAAATCTCAAGATATTATATAGCAATAAGTAAAGATATTGATTTAAAAATAATTGACAAGGAGATTTAAATGGTTCGGCTTGAACTAACATCAAGCCTACATCCACCTCTTCAAGGAAGTTCTTTGCAAGAGTACTAGAATCAAGTAATAACAATCTTCTTCTAGGTCAAGATCAAAAACTCTTACAACACTTGGTGGTATCCCCACACCAAGCAGAAGCTTTGAATTCACAAAACTCACCCAAGAATAAACAAATCCAAGCCTTAATCAAAATCCTTTTACAAAGATCAAATGTGTACAAAGAAATCATCTTGAAAGGAAATGTGTACAAATAAAACTTTAGTACACTAGAGAGATGAGAGAATCGATAACTTAAAAAATACTCACTTTCAACCAAAGAATTGCTCACAAAGATGTTCTTTTTAATGATGTAAAATCATGAAAATGAAGAGATAAAAGTTTAATCTATGAGCCTTGATTTTTCTCTAATGAATGTAGGCTTAAAATGTGGTTTCAATGGGGTATGATGAAGCCTCAAATCATTTTTATATGGTGGATATTATTATGAAAAGATTTGGCATGATTTTGGGCAAAACGAGCCATTATTTCTCATCCAACAGTCAATAAAATCAACAGCATTCACAATGTAGTGGACTGCATTCCCTTACTGTCAATTTCTCAACTGCCTCACGAAACTCCCTTTTTTATTTTGGACAAAACTTTCTCTAGAAAAATCAGATTGAGGGAAAGGTAATGATTTTTTTTTATCAAAATATGAAAATATTAGCACCAAATTTTTTTTGAAAAAAATCTAAGTGAGCTCTAAATTTCACTCATTTTCAAGAAACACGCTTGTGTGAAAAGGTTATGAACTCACATGCAAGACACAAGGTATCCTAAGGTCATTTTAGGTCACAATCATCAATTCGAGCATCAAACCAAGACTTATTACATAAAAATAAATATCAATCATAATCCATAGTAACTTCACCTATGCATTTTTTTTGTTTCTCTTTAACATTGGACTTGATGAAGTTTTCATAGCATGTCTACTATGCCTTAAGCTTCTTTGGCTTTAATCCATCTATTCAACTTCTTAAATGTATCTTCATGAGTGTGCATGTGAATAAGTACTAAGAATCCACTCAAAGGACGAATTTTAAGATGATCAATATTTTGTTATCATCAAAACTAGATGTAAGCCTAGGTTAACCAACCATAGGATTAACACACGTCCTCATAGATAGTTACGATTCTGTGTGATTGTCTTATATGTGTATCTGTTAGTGTCTGTGATTATGAGACATTGCTTGTGTGTTATTCTGTGTTTATGAGAGTGTGTGTGCACGCGTACGTCCACGTTCGTGCGTGACTTTGTGTGATTGTGTGTGCACTTATGTGAACGCATGACTGTGTGTGATTCCTTGCAATCGTCGTGTGTGTGCTCGCCAGCGCTTATGTTTCCGTACTTTATTCCGTGCCATTGTGCATTAGTCTCTGTGTGTGGGGTTCAACTTGTAATTAGTAAGTCAAAATACTCGCATATATAATTAGGAAATCAAGATAAAAGGGTGATACTAGATTTAGAGGTTTATAGGACTTTAAATAGGGTGGACTCTATAGGAAGAGGTTTTAATGATGAGAAAAAAATGAGGGAAGATGGAGTTAGAAGTAAAAATGAATAGATGAAGATTATGCTTGATAATAAGACTAAATAGTAAGATAACATTATGAGGTATGTTTACATTAACAATTACTTTAATAAAATTGTTAAATTGTTTAGGATATGAATATGAGTATAGTAATGGTTTAAAAGGTTGAATAAGTTGAAGACAAAGGGTCACTTAAACTCATACACTCACTTATATGAGGAGGATATAGAGAGAACTTGAAGAGAACACACAATATACCTTAAAAAAATTTCTCATAGTTCTTCATCTTCTTCTTGTTTTTCTTCTTACACATGGATCATTTTCATACATGTTCAAAATGCTTATTAGTAACTCTTATACATGCAATTAAGCTATCACTAACTCACTATTTCATTACATATTAGCCAACTACTTGCACTAGGCAAGTATCAATAATGCACTTGTAACTTGTGCATCACTAACGCACAACTTAATAACCCACTATCATGTTATACTAATCACCACTCTAAAGATCTAAATCAATCGAGTTTAGTTTCCAACACCCCTCCTTTAAACTTGATTTATGTCTTCAAAAATTATTCATCATTGAGAAGTTTGATAAACGCCAACAATGGTCTTCATCTCCAATTCTATCAATAGCAACAACCTTCTTCGTCATTTGTTTTGACGTGTATCGCATGTGGTGTCATTTTCTTGTTGCGCCTCTGACAATTTTCGCCATTTGTTTGCATATTAAATCTCAAACATTATCTTAAGACACTTCTAGCAGCTTCTCTGGCTCAAAGAACGTCTTCATCTTCACACAACCTTTATCACTCAACAAAATCTCCAAGCCAAATTGAGAATGATACTCTATATTTTTAATAAAATTATTTCCCTTAACAAGTATGACAAACTTTTCTGAATAATTATCATTGACGTAATTTGTCAAAATATCATCCTTGATAACATATTCTTCAAGTAACATTTTAACTTTCTTAACCAGATGAAAAATGTCCACCACCTTTTCAAACTGTGGCTCTTTATCTAGTGAAAATGATTTAAGCTCATTTCCTCCTTTTGCATAAAAGTTATATGTGAGCCATTCCATCTCTTTATTTTGAGCATTGTCATCACCATTTGTTCTCGCTGTCCTCCATTTTTTTCAAATGGCTCCTCTCCATTTGTCAACACTTCATTCTCGTTAGCTTCAAAGCGTTGAACTCTTCTTCATCATCTGTCTCCTTTGTTTCTTAGGCTTTGGAAGCATGAAACACGTTTCATCTCACACTAGAATTTCTTCCTCGAGATGTTCACCATCTTCGTTTGTGAACTCGTCTCCTTCCTAGCTTTGTACCCAATACTCCTTGGATAAAAAGTCGCTTCTACGATTAGAAGCAATGACCTCGATCATTCGTCATTACACCTCCAATGCGCACCCATATGTCTATATGGACGGCCTTTTGTAACACTCGAAATGCCTTTTCTTCCTTTTTTTGACGAACTTCTTTCGACAAGCTATCATGTAATTCTTCACCGACCATATCTCACAAATCACATAATTTGAGATTCAATGAAACGACACTTTTTTTATTCTCACATAATTTGAGAGCATCAATTTCTCAGATCAAATATCCAATTTTGGATACTTTTTTCTACACGTAGTGACTAAAATTTTAGCGCCGGGACGTCCACTAGGATCATTCCAGCTCTGATACAATTTTGTTGGAGACAAATGATTACTTAAACTCATACACTCACTTATATGAGAACTACATAGAGAGAACTTGAAAGAATACACAATATACCTTAAAAATTTTCTCTTACACTTGGATCATTCTTACACCTTCTCATAATACTTATTAGTAACGCTTAGACATGCAGTTAAGCTACCCACTGTCATTACATATTAGCCCACTACTTTCACGAAGCAGGTATTAGTAATGCACTTGTAACTTATGCATCACTAACGCACAACTTAATAACCCACTAACATGTCATAGTAATCACCACTCTAAAGAGCTAAATCAAGCTTATTTTTCAACGGAACAAGCGATATGATTAAAAGCTATAAGAAGACTCCAGAACATGAGTCCTCGTTCTCCCTTAATGATAGTACAGACATTGGGAAGAAAAAAGACCACGGAACATCCAAAAAGAGAAGAATCCAATTGAACTGAAAGCTTACCCATTATCTAAAAACCACATCCGAGAAGCACACAAAAGTGCAGGCAAACCTGCTCCTTCCGTTTAATATGCGGGTAAATATACGTCTGTGTATATACAAAAAGATGGAGTCTGCCCATTCAAGACGAGCAGCCCAACAGATAATTGCGAGTCGAGTAGTGGTGCTGACATGGTTGAGCGCACTATCGTCACTAGGAAAACATACGCCATTTTCTTGAGTAATTCTGTTCGACTGGACAAGATTCAGAGTAACCAGCTCACTGGCTGTTGAAATCTTACCTCAATACTAAGATGAGGATCTGAACACTGCAAGTTTGTGCTACATATCAATTCGCTTTTCTAAGGAGTGAACAAGCTCATATACAAGTTAGCATTACCTCTTCTACTAGATATAGTTCACAAGAACATCTGTCCTTTCTACTATGAAGCTCCATTGTAAGACCAGATTACCAATTTCAAGGAATAGATTTCTACCTTTACATAACAGAATTTCTAAATCTCATAACCTGGAAACCTGGATTTGCTTGGGGCAAGCAGATCAAACCATAGGCATGCAGCCCCGGCATGTCCTTTGAAAAGTGAATAGGCGTGATCAGCTCCACTGGACCCTGTGACCATTATAAGCTCTCGTGCATTATGATACAGGAAGCTTGCAAATGCCTTCGCTCTTTCTTCGTATATGCTCTCTCCAGTTAGACGATAGAGGGACAGGAATGCATATGCATTTCCTGAAGCACCATCTGCCAGTCCCACCTTCTTCACCAATCCACTTTTCCAAACCACCTCTCCCCCTTCTATTGCAGCATTTCGCAACTCCCTGTCACTTGGGAACACCTGCAACAGTAAACGTAAAATTGCCATCATGGAAATTTAAAATATTATTGCTATTTATTTAAGAGGCACAGAATTGCAGTTGTACTGGTCAGCTTTCTGACCTCGAGAAAATCACTCCCAAGTATTTTGGATCTCCAATAATGACCATCAACAATTATCAGTTACCAAAAATCAATAGCCATTTGCTTCCATCTAGTTTAGCTGCTAAAGCCACTGGGCATCTTACCAAGAGACCAGGGTTTGATTCCCATCTACACCAGGATTTCTTACTAAAGGTGGGGAAGGCAGGATGGGAGAGGGAGGGGGGGGGGGATTATAGGGGTAGGGAGAGGGCTATCACGCATTTGATTCACCCCAGCCCAGGTGACCTCCAATGTATAAAAAAGGGCAATTCAGTCATTACAGAGAAAGGAAATATTCAGCTTTTAGACCTCATGCAATTGATGAATTTTTGAAATTGTGCCTGCGGGTGTCTTGATCTTGGAGGGAGGGGGCGGGGTTTTAACGACTGGATCTCATCGACTTGGAAAATCGAAAGGTTTGCCAACGAAGGCCCAAAATATATTACTCGGCCAAAAAGACGGTGATTCAAACCAAGATTGGAACAATTGCATAAGCCTGGGCCTCTCCCTCTCTCTCTCACTCTCTGTGTGTTTTTTTTTCTTTTTCTTTTTTGGGGAGGGGGATAATGAAATGTAGAGTTTTGTATATATGAAAGGTTCATTATCCCTCTTTTTCTGTTGGTTTGTTACCAATCTATTCAATTCAGTGTGAGTACTCTTTTCCAGCATTAATAATTTCAGTGTTCTAACTATACAAACCTGTGATGCCTTGCAGTTCGTGATTGTGATGCCGCCGGCACCATGAGACCACTCCACCAAGTTGTCTCTTAGGCTCCCTTCACTTGAGGGGTAATTACCACTATGAGGAAACCTGTTGCTCATCATGTACCTTAGTGTCCCCTTAACATCCTCCGCATCTTCCGGGGAGAGTGGGAAGTGAAGTAACACCTGCAAAATACCTGCAAGGCCATGAGCTGCACCCCAATACCTTGTCCCATGCCATCTATACATAAGTGGGCATGCTGTGCGGTCAGATGTCCCAGCTCTGCCCCCAGCTAATACAGCTTCAACAACTGGCATCAGAAGATGGCCTGGCACTGTCTCGTGTCCAACGTGCTTGTTTATGAACAAAGCAGCCCATAAAAATCCCGCTCGTCCATAAAGAAGATCATATGACATTCCAAGGCCACCTTCCTCGGGTCCAACCGGGAGGGCTCTCTCTTGTGCCATCTGGAAATGTTTACTTTAGAAACATAATGTGAACTGATGTAAAACTTGCACTTCTATGATTGGCAATTGGTGTGTAAGATGGAAAAGGTACACATATCATTGGATACTCGTCCAAGATATTCACCAAAGAAATGATCAGATCAACCAAAAAAAAACAACCAAAAACTTGCAATTCCAAAAGTACTAAGCAACTGATGCACAGGTTGAAAGGAGTTTCTGAATTATCAGCCCGTGTCCTAAATAAGACGACAACACTAAGCAACGCATTCTAAGTTATCACATCATGTCCCAAATAAATCGACAATCCCATTTGCAGCAACACAGCTAATGATGTTGATCTAGACAAAAAACCCAAGGGGCAGCTAATATTTTCCCCCACCAGCAACGAACTTTAAGCCTGAACTTCGGGCTGACCAACAAGGTTTCAGACCATCCAAGTAGGACTGCTACTCAAAAGTAAGAAAACGAATCAAGGTAGTCAACCTGCTCTCCTTTATAATTTGTATCGGGAGGGTATGTAAAAGACCTTTCCTGAGAGGTACATTTCGTCCATTCTAGATAATTCAATAGAAAACATGACATACTTCCAGTGTTTCGTATTTCACAGTTCAAAACAACTGACTTGCATGGAGAAAAATATTCAGATATAGCAATACGTTTGGGTAGGAAACCAAAATTCGCGAGTTCTTGGTGTCCTTGGTGCTCTTCATTTTTGGTTGAGCGGAAGATTAGCGCCAAAACCACATAACCGAAAAACTAAAGCAAGTGGAGACTCGCCCTTATAATCCTGATACAGCAGACAAATAATGTCAACTGCATGAACAGTAACTATGAGCAGAAGACCGGCCACAACTAGCACTGTTTGCCTTCCTCCGCACATGAAGAACATGGCAAACCATTCCCTCTTGCAATCTATAATTCTCGGTGAACTCCATAAGAATTCAATGGGTCTCTTGCTCTTATTCCCTTCATCTATTGAACTACTACTGGGGAATCAGTCTCTACACTAGCTTAACAAAAACCCATTGCTTTCATCAATTGAATTTGCATTCCCCACTTCGAGTGTAGATGCTAAACCAAATCCACAAAAAAACCTGCTAAGGAAATGTTTATGGGTTTCATAAGGGTCAAGGTCCCCTTATTAAACCCATTACCATTTACCATCAGTAAACCCACAATTTTAAAGCGGTTCGACAATCCTTTGCCTACCACGGAGAGGATAGCCTTTTCACAATGAAAGAAAAAACTTATACAAGAAGTAATACCTGCTCAAAATAAATTCCCAACCCAAGCCCATTTTACACCCTCTCTCAAATCCAGGTGAAAGAAAAACAGTAATAAATCTCTCAGCACCACCAGTGCACTAGCACAGCACTGTTTTTGACTCTGTGTTGTTACCTTCACGCACTCTCTCCTCTTTCTGTCACAATTCCCTCCAAAATGCAAATGGGATAAATAATGCAATATGTCAAAACACAAGGGACCATATATGCAGTTTACCCAAGAAGACACATTACTACAAATAGACAAATGTATATGGACGACAGCCCCCTTTGGTCAGCGCCACCAGATGTGGTGGACCCCAACACTCGGAACATACTTGCTTATTGAGCCACTTGGTCATGCAAAACACTGCCATGGAACTCTATTGTTGCAGCTTATTTTGTGCAGCATATAGCTTTAGGGAAAAAACTTGCAGCATAGTATTTGTCATAGCTAATAGCTATAAGTTGGGTACAAGCCTTCTAAAGGGAAGTGCTTCCAACTCAACAATTCACTTATGAAAAGACCCCCCAGTCATCAGCTCCCCCGCCTGACATGGTGACTTTTGGTGTTCATTGTTCAACACGTAGTTATCTTACCTTCTAACTCCAAAAAGACTTTTACCACCAAAATGAAGAGAAAAATCCATGGACGACACACCTAGGTACGACGCAGGACACCAACATGTTTAGAAAAGTTGTCTGCAATCTTGATCATTTTCAACTTCAAGGATCCGGGCTGATAAGTTGCAACTAACAGTTCATATGAACTTCTCAAATAAAATGCATAAAATGCTTTACTATTTTGTTAGATTAGCCTAATTTTGCCCATTTTCCACTTCAAGAATTTGGATGTGCGTGTTGCAATCAACAGTGTATCAGAAAATCGCAGATAATAAGCTCAGATGCTTTAGT
This sequence comes from Escallonia herrerae, assembly GCA_033070095.1. Classification (NCBI taxonomy): domain Eukaryota; kingdom Viridiplantae; phylum Streptophyta; class Magnoliopsida; order Escalloniales; family Escalloniaceae; genus Escallonia; species Escallonia herrerae. The sequence goes on along the minus strand of JAVXUP010002599.1, from coordinate 21,930 downwards.
ATTTGTTACAAGCCATTTTGTTTTTGGGCAAGGAGAAGAATGCTTTATTGGGAAGAACTCGAACCCGAGTTCCTCAATAAGAGTAAGGAGGCATCAACCAGCATTTGCTTTGGTGCTTTATTGCGAAAAAAGCTTCTTCATAACTATAGCACGGGTTAGTTGACACATAAACGGTCTGCATATTCAAAATTGCAGGGTTTGGGCCGGTTAACATGCATGACACGTGTATCGTTGCTAAAAAAGATAAAATTATTAAATGTGGCAGGACTACCGAGCCATCTTGTTGTCACTAGAGCAGTCATATGTCTTTATTACCAAGTACGAATGGAAATTTAATACGTATAACTTTTTAACTCAGACACCAGTTTTTTCAATTTAAACTATTTCTTCAAAAGTCTGGGGTTAAAGAATGAAAAACTATAGGAACTATAGCACAATAATTGACGTTGAACTTGAAGTTGAAGAATTATCATGGATTTAGTTTAGTACTTTTTTTCTCTTTTATAATTTTGATTTGTTTGAGTCTATGTACATGAATACAGGCATGAACCAGTGAACCGATGGCTTCACCGGTTGGATGACCAGTATAACTATGGTGAGACAGAGACACAAGATACTCGTGTAACACGACAGAGAGACAAGATATTGCTGGATGATATTTGTGATTCGCAGTAGTACCTCGTGGAAGAGATCCAAATACAAGTCACGTTTCTGATGGTCCCCACAATAACTAGCAACCACAGCACCCAGCGCATAAATCCCTCCTCTGCCACACAAAAACGTCACGTGCCTGAAACCAAACACATCACCTTTCATTACCAATTTTTTTTTCTAGGAATATAATATAATATTCAATGAGATAACATATTTTTTTTCCGCTCAAAAATAAGAATGTTACATGTGGAAAAATTCTCTGGTAAAAGAAATCATTCTTGAGCTTCGCAAATTATCACGCATGAGGGACAAATTCCACAGCCTTATATCGCTTTCCATGCCTTATTTAATTTTTTAAGCAAAGTAAGACGTAGACGAAACAATTCTGGGAAGGACTTGCCACCCTGGGGTTGATCAATTACGTCGAAATTGCCCCCAAATAATAAGGATTTAATTAAGTTTCTATAACCCCTCAATCCTGCAACGCTGCGGCGGTACCACATTGTTCAAACATATTGTACCGCACCATAATTGATCATGAACCGTACGTTCGACTTTTTAGCGACAAATAAGACGCAAAGTTAGCATACGAAAGCAACTAGATAGTGTAGATGGTGAAATGACCTTAAAGAAGTAGGTGCGACGGTGGAGCACGTGTCAACGATCTCGGCGCACAATAGCAAGTCCGGGCGGCTACCGGTGGCCTCGTAGGACCGCAGGCAGGTGAGAGCTGTCCCGAGCAGGCCGCTGTACACAGTTGGGTCTGTAACAACATCATTGCGTCTTGTCCACGTGACCTCCACCACCTGTACTCGTACGGTAAAGATAAGAACAGAAAAAGGTGAAACCGAGTTAACTTAGCACCCACTACTCATCAACGAGTTGGTGAGTCATACAGGCATGTACTGACATATATACCTGGTCCTTGAGGGAGACGGCAGCTCTGAGGAAAGTCTCGGCGGGAAGCGAGAGATCTTTCCCGGCCGCTGGATCTGTTTGGCGAAGCAAATCTCGCCGTTCGTTGCCTTCTTCGTGGCTGTTGTTGTTGTTGTTGCTGCTGCCGTTGTTTCCCTGAGAAGCAAGCTTCACGACTGATGACATGATGGGTGTGAGCTTCTTTTGGAAGTTGGAACTCGTTCTGGAAGTGTGAGGGTGGCTCTCTCTCTCTCTCTCTCTCTCTCTGTAATTCCCCCTAAAATGGCCTAATTTAAGCGCTTTCTACATGAGCTGATCGAGGGGCGTATTACCGTGTGAGTAAAGCGGTGGGGGTACATTACGCTGTGGGGTGCCACGTTAGCCACGCTGTGGGTCTCCACGGACTTCAATTTTTTCTTTTTTAATTTTTTTGAGAGAAACCAGGGACTTGATAAGACATGCAACTTGCAAGGAATCCCACGGAGAGAAAGGAGCATCTATTTTATGCTTTTTATGTGCTATTCCATATTTCTTATAAACTGTCCCATATATATATTCATCATATTTATTTTTAAGTCGTCTTATAAAAAATAATCACTTATAAATTAAAAAAAAAACTGTACGTATTTTGTATATTTATTTTTTTATTATATTTTTTCTCCACATTTAATTCTCCACTAATTCGTTTTCTGGTCCATCTTTTTACACTTTTTACTTTATTTCTTATAAACTGTCCCATATATATATTCATCATATTTATTTTTAAGTCGTCTTATAAAAAATAATCACTTATAAATTAAAAAAAAAACTGTACGTATTTTGTATATTTATTTTTTTATTATATTTTTTTCTCCACATTTAATTCTCCACTAATTCGTTTTCTGGTCCATCTTTTTACACTTTTTACTTTGTTTCTCTATTCTAACTCATTTTTTCTCTCTTGACCCATATTTTCATACTTTTTTATTATATTTCTCTTTTCACATTTAATACTCTTCTAACTCATTTTCTCTCTCTAACCCAACTTTTTTCCCTCCTCTCTTCAAAGGATAAAATGAAAAGCACACAGTATATGATTTAAATCATTAATATGCATGTAAAAAAGAACATGATCAAATTATGTGGGACGGAAGGAGTATTTCGTCTTATCGCTTAATACATATCCGCAACACATTATAAATTTTAGTGATAAATAATGTTGTAAATAAATAATAATAGATATTACTTATCAAAAGGGACAATTCAACCAAAAAAAAAAGAAGAAAAAGGAACGAAGACTATATAGGTTTTATCAATTGATTGATTTTAACTTTGTTGCAAAACGATGAACGAAAGTTTATTTTAAATGAATTAGTCACTTTTGATCCACACTTATGCTCTTTAAGTGAAAAATACACATTAATTAATTTATGGGAAAAATGCACTATGACTCCCACTTCTTAGACCATTGTGCAGTTTGACCTTTGATTGTTTCAAAAGTTATACTAAACATACATCTATTATCGAAAATTATGAACATTTGATGAATTCCTTCAAACTTAACTCGCCTTTTGTGTGGAAAATGTTCGCGCGCTTTAAAGTTCAAAATGTACCTTTTTGGTCTTTAAAGGGCACGTAAGCACCCACCTACACACCCACACCACACTCACATACCCGCCATGGTTCCCCCTTCCCCATCACCTACAAACACACGTACCTAACCCGGCACACACATGCCCGTGCTCCCCCCAACACATCTCATCCCCATCAACCACCACCACCCATATATACTACACATACACACACATGAAAAACACACACCATACCCACACCACATGCAAGCACATAGACTGCATGCCCATGCACGCACGCAAGCACCCGCGTACACACACACATACACAAACACGCGCTCGCTCCTACGTGCACAATGCACACACAATCATTCTCAAATAGGCCGATCAAGAAGTATCCCTAATTCAGTCACATTTATGATAGTGGTAAATGATGGGCGAGGGTGAGGGGATAGAGTGCACCACTGCGTGTGGGGTGGGTGTTTTTGTTATGCCAGATGACGGTGGAGACGGGTGCGCATGCATTCAATTAGTATGTGGTTCTTGGTGATGGAGCATCGTGGGTGGAGGTGAATGCACCACTAGATGTGCGTGTGGTGTTTCTTTGTGTGTGCAGATGGGGTGTGTTGTTGGTGGGCAATTATAGGGAGGGACGTGTATGTGTGCGCGCGCACACGCGACTGATGTTAGGCAGTGTTGTGGTGGGTAAATGGGGGCGGATGGTGGGGTGGCTGCACCACCATATGTTGGTGGTTGTTGTGCATCTATGCGTGTTTGTAGACATGGGGATTGGGTTGTGATGGAAGGCGGTGGGTTGTTTGTTGGTGGGTGGATGGGGGGGGGGGAATGATAAAAGTCACCCAATAATTTTGGTATGAAATTTTCGTGCATAAATTGAGGTAGTTATGACATTTCAACGGATTCTATCATAGCCCATCCAATGTGCACAATTTTTCGAAGTAGACAAATGTTTAGTACAACATTTTAAACGATAGGAGGTCAAACCACACAACAGTCTTAGTACAGGGGGCCAAAATGCAATTTTCTTGATTTTTCAAAACTTTGTGGTCTCGGTTTGGATTCTTATGGACAGGTGCAAGTAATAAGGGCATTCTAACTTTATTTTTTTATTTTTATTTTTTGTAAAGAGAATTGCTATTTTAAATTAAGCATGAGAATGTTGTATATCAAAAAACAGGAGTCCACTTCCTTAATTACATGAGTAGTGAGGTCACTTTCCAAGAAAACCAATATTCTTGCAGTAATTTACCATCATATTGAAGATAAGTAGCAATTCAAGGTCTTAAGAGGTACAAACCAGATATGGTAGATGATATACAAAAGTCAGATTGTGTGATCTGATGAGTTGATGCGCTTTGCCCTCGACTTTGCCTCCTTGATTGTGCCGCCTTTCTTGTGGATTACACATATACTAAGGAATTGCTGAAGATGGAAGTGACAAAATCGCACATTACTCCAGGATTCTTTGAGTCCCTGGTACTAGTTGTATTGAGCTCTTTTTTTTTCCTCCCGGTAATAGTAACAGAAATTTTGACAGATCAAAGAGGCTGCAAAGTAGTCAAGTCACATCATCAATCAAACCTATAAAAGGCAATAGCACACACATATAAGAATGACATTCCTATGCGGTGGGCATCACAATAAGGCACAACAGGGGGGGCATCACAGTAAGGCACAACAGGGTACCTAACATAGGAAAGAAAAAGCACAAAAGAAAATAGCTGACAGTATAAAAGCCAACAAATTGCCAACCAACTCAAATAAGTAACAACAATAGGATAAACACAAAGAACAAATATCTAAACTCAACAAAATCCCAACTAGTACTAAGAGCAAATTATTGTTATTATTATTATTATTATTATTGGTAGGATCAAATCAATAGCTGCAGATAAGCACCAATGCAAGCAAGTCCATGTAACCCGACACATGTCCTGTCCATCCCCATGGCCAAGACTACCACGCACAAGCGGAACAATGCGAGTCATTGCTACTGCCATCCCTGCAACGTCGAACCGCCAACCCCACTTTCCAGTCTACCGTTGTCGCCATCTACGACACTGCCAGAGTAGCCATAACTAACAAACCACCTTCTCCCTGCATATCACTGTTGCACCGATGTACCACCAATTCGTTCGACATCTATAACCAACAACCACCCTAATAAAGAATTCCAGGGCTCCATTACAACAATTGAGACTGCCATGCACCTAACTTGCAATCCCATCACCCAGAGCCCTTAAAAAACTATCACCACCTCAGCGGCACCAACCACCACCAAGCCCAATCCATCCAATCTTTCTGTAAAAAGGAGAGGAAGGGGAAGACAACAGTAAAAGAGATAAGGAACCCTTTTCTACATACTCACCCACCTTCTCCAACCTGACGACGCCACCACGCCCGCCAATTCAAATGGATATCCCACTAAAGCTACACACAAAAATTGACAGAAATTTTGCCCACCAAAATTCACATCGAGAAACCCGGCACAAACTGCCCACCCCATGCTTCAATGCCACATATCTAGCATCACTCCCGATGTCCCATGAACAGCCCATTCCAGAGCCTTCGATCTAGCATAGGAAACATCAGACACATAGAGATTCAAAGACAAATTGAAGTAACACAACTTAAAATTACTCACACAAAGGGAATCCTACCTTACCATGCCACCCCATGCCGGAGGATAACAACAGTGGTGGCGGAGACCCAACTTTTTTTTTTTTTGTGGTGAAAATCTACAATTTTTTACTTTAAATTGTCAAAGTGGTTGATAGACGTTTCCACGAAACTTTGGGTTTGAATGTGGATTGTAAGCTTAACTCGAGTAATTGGGCAATATTAAAGTGTCAAGGCAGATTCTCAAATTTATGTTCTCAAATTTCTTTGGTTGTGTATTTTCTTCCCTTCTAGGTTTTGTAACAATTGTATTCGAGGTTAAACTACCATGAAGTTTGATATCTATACTATTCTTAAGAGAGCATTATTACGGTAAAGCTTTTTTTGAGGTTCTAATGATAAACTTTATTCCACTTTTAAAAACTATTCTACGTACTTCTTTAAAAATTCAAAAATAGTTATGAAAGTAATTTTTAAATTAAACCGATCTCTTAATGCTCTTGCTTTCTAGTTCCGGTATCCATGTCTCTCTCTCTCCCCCCAACTATTTGTAACTACTTAAAACTCATTTTCTCATGATTTTACTGACCCTTTTTTCTCGTCCTCTCACTATGGTGTCCATCCATATTATTTGCAACATAATTTTTTGTGCTTGCACAAGCATGACTAGTGCCCAAAACGCTAGAATTTTTGTGAAGTAACGTTAGCCTCCTCGTCACTACCACTATGATACTACAAAAATGTCGCGTAGAACTTGCAAGAGAATACTTATATGTTGCTATGACATGTTTTTTTTCCGGTATCTCTAAAAGACATAGCTCAAACCACGTTATTTGTGGCACTTTTTTCGTTTCATTAAAGCGCCAAATGTCAATGCTGTTTTGGCCACGCCATCAAAAATAATCCAACATATGTTGTTTTGGCCATGTCGTATAAAGTTTTTTATTGCATAATAACACATTAATATTTCCAAGTTCTGCTAAGCAGTTTGAATAGGTGTTGAAATCCCAATTCTCAACTTATTGTATTCAAATTAATATGAGAATGGACTTTAGTGAAATTGCATACATAAAATGTTAAATACGGATGGGGCGATATTTTAGGACTATAGTTTGTAGCATAGTTATAAATATATCGTACCGGTATCGGCCGTACTGGCCGGTACGTACCGTTTTTACCTTCTACTAGTACGGTACCCCTTACATTTTGTACCGGTCAAAATACAGCTCTGTAGCAAATACAGGCCGGTACAAGTGATACCGGCGGAGAGAATTACGTTCTGGCCTGTACCAGCCGAGATATTCTGTTTTGTATCGGTTCCTTAAAAAATATAAAAGTAACAAATTTTGTTAGAAATTTTGTAAATTGATCATATAAAGACTAAATAGAAAGAATATTCTAAGCTCTTTAATACCTATCAAACCCTCTGTAACTTATTGCTCATAATATTCACTTAACTTTGATTTACTTTATACTTGAAAGTTTTGATCATATTCTTTCATTTATATGATGTATAGCTTTAGACACTTGTGCTCGAGCACACGCACACACACAAAAATAGCTTATTCTTGAACATGAAGACGATATTATTTAATAAACAACTTATTCTTACATAAGAATTTGTCAATGAGATCGTTGAAAAGAAGGGATAATCTTAGAGGAGATAATTCAATTGAATAAGCTACTCATTTTATTTAAAAATTAACGTAATTCAAACTTTATAGGATAAACAGTTCATCCTAGAATGCTGTTACTAAAAAAATATATTTATGTTTTGTTAGTCAGCCAATAAATGAATATTGCAGATGTATCATGTATATTATTGATAAAAAAGTTAAGACGGTACCGGTACGAGTACGTACCATCTTATGAAAAAAACGGTACACACTCCGGTACGATATTCATAACTATGGTTTGTAGCGCAAACATAGTACCAAACATCAATTCAGAGGAGAACTTCGTTGGCCAAATTTGGAACTTTGTCTGTGGAAAAACACCCAGGTTCTCTTTGTACTTCAAGTTCAATCCTGTTCGTCGAACAACTACTATATGGTCCATTCATGAGATTGATGTTTCATACTTTAGCCAAAACAAAAGAGAAACTGCACGCTTTGTATTACATTGTACATACATCAACGGACCAATGGTTCATAGAGGCTAGTTGTAAGGATGGAGATAGGTATGGACTGATACAAGGCAAGCATGTCTACCTCATTTTTACAGCGATAGAAATGCTTATTTTTCACACCATGTTATGTTTTTCCACACTCTTATTTGTCGTTAAAGATTCACGTTTCCTCGTCTATACACTTAATTTTTAGCAATATAATGAGAGTGTAGAATAATATATAGGATATGAAAATAAACACTTCTTTTAAAAGATCCATAAAAACCTTATAGACTGATGGATGACAACATAAACCGTGGGTCGCTAATTTGATCACATTGTTGGCGCTTTAGACCTGGTTTTGTAAATTAGGTAAACTGAATGATTGGGCTAGGTGAGACCTTGACCCGGTTGAAAATTTTGAACAATCCACAGATGCAGCAGCCTTACCAATACCCAGTTGAAGTTTACACTGTTTGGACCGGGCAAGTGGGGCTAACAGAAGGTTTTACTTCTCGGCTATAGATAGACATATAAGAGGTGGGCAGTCGTTTGTCAGCCTGTTGAAACCAAACTTATCATAAACAGTAGTAGAAATTTTGAACCAACATTGAAGTACTCAAAACTCGATTTACGTGGGAAAGTTTGGTTATGGGTTCACGTTTTTTATAGACTTTTCTGGGTTGTCCTTTTCAATTTTAAATAAATGTCTATGTACGTTAAAAGTTAAAACAAAACTAAAAGTTCAAAAGAAAAGTCTATATAAGTCGGTTTGTATTAAATTAAGTAACTAGACTCACTATACAATTAATTTGACGAGGCTAAATTCACACCCTTATTACTATAGTGTAACGAAATGTGTTTTTATGAGTGTTTATACATTAACCTACTAAGAGTCGACTCAAACTACATATGATAACATAATAAATGTGTTCTTGCATCAAACAAGACGCAAGTCTAAATTATCTAAACATAGGACTAACAACGTGCTTGATGCTTATTAAATAGTTATATCCTGTTGGAGTCTACGCCAAATAAAGACTCGAAAATTTCTAACATGATACGAGTTTCCTGACATTCTCTAAAGAAGTCAATTTCGCTTTACAATGGGTAATGAAAATTTTGAGGTGAAACCTGCTGAGGTTAGGTACCATTTTGTTAGGTTTATGTGGATTGAGATTTATTTGGTATGTCCATTCCCAATTCTCCACATCTTACACTCGTGATCAAGAGGTTCTTCACGAAAGCACGTAAGATGATATATAACTATTAAAGCCAATAGTGGAAGTTGTGGCACGTGAGGCTCAGTTTCAATTATTATCTACTACCCGTATTATTATTATTATTTTACACACACACTTGCCTATAAAAATACAATTATTATAAATTATTTTTAGATGATAATTTCCTCCTTTAATTACATCAATAACACACTCCTACCTTCACTTTATGACTCCCTTTTAAGTTCATTTGACATTAAATGAACGTTGAGTAATGAATATATATTCTAAACGTTGAAAAATAAAAAGTTTGATGAAAAAGAAAAACAAAACAAAAAAATCCCTTTACTACTTCTTTTTTAATTTGGTTGAAACGAAATAAATATTGGATAATGAATTTAGTAATGAGAACTATTTTGTTTTATTTTGTTTTTGTATTTTTGGTTAGCAAACAATTAATCAATTGAAAAACTAAAAAATCTATACTACCTATAAAAGTATGAATATTGTAAATCATTTCTGAAGGATTATGTCCCTCCATTAATTACGTCAATAGCACTCATACCCTCCCTTTACGACTCTCTTTTTAAATTCAATTGAAATTAAATGAACATTGTGTAATGAATCTATTCTAACTATTTATAAATGAAAAGTATGATAAAAAAAAGAAAAATAAAACAAAGAAAACCCTTCATTACTTCCTTTTTAATTTAGTTGAAATGAAATAAACATCAAATAATGAATTTAGTAATGAGAACTGTGATTTTTTTTTCTTGCATTTTTTGGTTGGCATACAATTAACTAATTAAAAAACTAAAATATAAAATCAAAACAAAAAAACTGAAATATGTGAAAAATCAGTTAAGAAACAAAAAACTGGTGGAAAAATAACAACAAAAAAGGGTGAAATATGCATCAAAAAATGAAAAAAAAAAAAACAAGGCTTAAACATGACACCAATTTGAACTGAAAATCTGTATGTTTATTGCACTTGAAGATCTAAAGAAATGTAAAGCAACTGATCTTGAAAATTATAAATCTTAAGTCTATACTATAAACCAATTTAACAGATTACATAAACAAAGACGTAGATTCATTCTTTTTTATTTCTCTATTTTCTTTTCTTTTTAGCAGCACTATCAAACATTTCTTCGATCCAGAATCCAACAAAGAAGATTTACAAACATTAAACTAATTACAATTGTGAACATCAAATATACATTTATTTTTAAACAAGTCACAAAAGAAATAAGAACATAAATTGAATTATATTATTTGATCTACAAAAGCTAATTATATAATCTTAAAAATTATTCTTGACCACATTCACGTGCAATGCACGTGCTCTCTCTCTCTCTCTCTATATATATATATATATATATATATATATATAATTGAATTATATTATTTGATCTACAAAAGCTAATTATATAATCTTAAAAATTATTCTTGACCACATTCACGTGCAATGCACGTGCTATATATATATATATATATATATATATATATATATATATATATATATATATATATATATATATATATATATATATATATATATATATATATATATATATATATATATATATATATATATATATATATATATATATATATATATATATATATATATATATATGTATATATATATATATATACATATATATATATATGTATATATGTATATATATATATATATGTATATATATATATTCTTGACCACATTCACGTGCAATGCACATGCTCTATATATATATATATATATATATATATATATATATATATATATATATATGGGAGCTGATCCATTGATAGCGCTAGCAAAATGGGGTATTTGCTAGCGCGATCTGGACCGTCCATCCCGAAAGATGGACGGCCCAGATCTTTTTTTGCGTTTTTTTAAGTACGTCCGCTACATTATGTAGCAGACAATTTTTTGACTTTTTTTGACAATAATACCCTTCGAGTCCGTCCGCTACATTATGTAGCGGACAAGTTTTCAGATCTTTTTTCTCTTTCTGTCTTTAATGTTCTGACAGAAATGACAGAGTCCGTTACGGAATAGACAGTCCGCTACATAATGTAGCGGACAAGTAGACAATATATTTTCTGACACATCTCTCTTTCACGTCAATTTCTCACTTTCTCTTGTCCTTTCTCTCTCTTTCTCTCTCTTCTTTTCTCCTCAGTATGTTTGGAACAAGCTCAGCATTCATCCTCCTGTATTGATTCAGCAACTATACCTTTTAACAAACAGAAATTCCAACTGAATGAGAGCAAACAAAGGAGCTAAGATTGGAAAGCTGGAATCCGTGGCTTTCAATTCCAACCGAAGCTCACCGCCTGACTCCTTTGAGCAGAATCCGTGGCTTTCAATTCCTCTGTCTACTCTGATAAACAATATAAACGCACACCCAGAGAGCTAAAAGGCCAGAAAACTCTTTCCCGAGGAAAGACTTGCCACAGTTTTCGGGATATGAAGCATATGTTTGTAGTATCAAGATGATAGGGTGGTGCTATTCTCGAGAAAATAGAGGAAGAAGAAGAAGAAGAAGAAGCTGTTTGGTTAGAAAGGTTCTGAATTCAGAGATGGGGTCAGAGATCCTCGCTGTCCACATCATCGTCGATGTCCCGGTGCCGCTTGTCCTTGTAGTCCTCCTTCAATATCTTCGCCCAGTCCGGTATGTTCACCGGCAGCGACGACGCCATCCCCCCGACCACCGCCTCAGCCCTCTTCACCGCTGCCAGCGGCTTCTTCCTCAAACTCACCACCGGTTTCCAGTAGTTCGGCGAGACGCCGCCGCCGCCGACCGAGCTCCACACGTCCGATTCGTTGAGCTCCAAGCCCGAGTCTAGCCCGATGAAAAGAAAAGCAAAGCACAGATGAGAAGAATTTATTCGGTTGTTGAAGAAGAAGCAAAGCAGGAATGGGGGAGTGGAGTGGGGACAGCGAGAGAGAGAGAGAGAGTCAGAACAGAAATGAGAAAGAAAGGACAGAGAGTGAGTTAGTCAGAAAGTCCGCTACATAATGTAGCGGACAAGTTTTCAGAGAGTATTTTTATCAAAAAATGGTCCGCTACATAATGTAGCGGACTGATTTAAAAAAAAGTCAGAACAGTAGTCTCGATAGTCCACTACATTATGTAGCGGATGGGCACAAAGGGTATTTTTGTCAAAAAATTGTCCGCTACATAATGTAGCGGACGTACTTAAAAAAACGCAAAAAAAAAGATCTGGGCCGTCCATCTTTCGGGATGGACGGTCCAGATCGCGCTAGCAAATACCCCATTTTGCTAGCGCTATCAATGGATCAGCTCCCTATATATATATATATATATATATATATATATATATATATATATATATATATATATATATATATATATATATATATATGTATATATATATATATACATGTGTATATATATATATATGTATATATATATATGTATATATATATATATGTATATATATATATGTATATATATATATATATGTATATATATATATGTATATATATATATATGTATATATATATATGTATATATATATATATATATATATATATATATATATATATGTATGTATATATATATATATATATGTATGTATATATATATATATATATATGTATATATATATATACATATATATATATACATATATATATATATATATATACATATATATATATATATATATATATATATATATATATATATATATATATATATGGGGACCGATCCACACCCACCGGTGGAGAAATAACAAATTTCTCCACCGAACCGCTGGTCTTACCAGCGGTTGGCCACGTGGGACAAAAAGGCGAAAAAGGTGTACGGTCACTGCATTAATGGCAAAAAAGGCACGAGAAATGGCACGAGAAATGGTGAGAAAATGGCGAGAGAGAGAAAAAGGACACCAACCGCATGCACAACCAGCGGTTGGCATTAATATACCTGCCACGTGCCGTCCCCCACCCCTGCCACGTGGCCCAACCCCATGGCCCCTGCCACGTGGCGTCCCCCTCCCCCTGCCACGTGGCCCACCAGCATGGCCAACCGGCGGTATTAGCGATGGCCCTGCCACGTGGCATCCCCTCCCCCTGCCACGTGGCAGAGGAGGGCACCAACCGCGGGTGGTACCAGCGGTTGGGCCACGTGGCAGGGGGAGGGGACGCCACGTGGCAGGGGCGGGGACCAACCGCTGGTACCACCAGCGGTTGGTCCCCGCCCCTGCCACGTGGCGTCCCCTCCCCCTGCCACGTGGCCCAACCGCTGGTACCACCCCGGTTGGTGCCCTCCTCTGCCACGTGGCAGGGGGAGGGGATGCCACGTGGCCCAACCGCCGGTACCACCCGCGGTTGGTCCCCTCCCTCTGCCACGTGGCGTCCCCTCCCCCTGCCACGTGGCCCAACCGCTCCTACGACCCGCGGTTGGTCCCCTCCCTCTGCCACGTGGCGTCCCCTCCCCCTGCCACGTGGCCCAACCGCTCCTACGACCCGCGGTTGGTCCCCTCCCTCTGCCACGTGGCGTCCCCTCCCCTCATCCGCAGGGCCCAACCGCTCCTACAACCCGCGGTTGGTCCCTGCCCCCCTCCCCTGCCACGTGGCCCCCCCCCCGCGTGATGCCCCACCTGGTGTCCTTCCCCACGATGCCACGTGTCGTCCTTCCCTCCCCCGTGATGCCCCAACGTGGTGTCCTTCTGCCGAATTTTTTTTTTGCAGCAGCCTTTGACCGCATAAACACCCACCCTTCCTCACTTTTTTCTGTCTTTTTTCTTCTCTCTTCCTCGCTTCTCTCTTTATAATCCCCTCCCCCGAACCCTTCTTCTGCACTCTGTCATCTTTTACCAACTTCCTTCGTACTTCATATCTCACCTACATAATCTCCACAACAATACAAATCAAAAAATTTTACGCTAGAAGATCGTGGATAACCGCTAGAAGATCGGTAGTTTTTTCTTTAAATACATCAAGTCACAACAAGTAAGTATTTTGAATTTCCTTATAATTCAATGTTAGGTTTATACAAATCAGCGTATTACATTTATAGATTCCAAAACAGAGATTTTTTAGGGTGCCAAATATAGACAGTTTTTCACGAATTTATAAAAAATAGCTAGAGCTAGATTTTGCCAAAATACAAAAAAGAGACCCTAGTTATTCTTAAAGGATCTGTCTCAGGTAAAAATTTCAGATTTTTCCAAAGACTGGAAAGGGGTTAACTGATACGGGGAACCTTGTAACTCTGCAGTGTATTTTAAAATATCAAGCTAGCGCGATTTCGCGCGAAACTTTTATGAGAATCCTAGGATGTTGGGAAGTTCCATTCCCCAGGAATTCGGGCCATTCCGAAGCCGTTACCTATTTTTTTGGCCGAACGGCCCTTTAAGCGCTTGATCCGGACACCGGTTCGCGATTTTTGGGCGAAACCTCCGTAAAATACTTTTTATGTCAAGAATGAATTCAGGAAGCCTCAAGTAGCATTTCGAAGCACTTTTGATATTTTTTTATGCCAGGGGCATTTCGGTAATTCGCCGCCCCGAGAGGGGTATTTCGGTAATTTTACAGTGCTAAGTTTTTTGACGGACTTTTTAGTCCAGAAATATAATTACAAAACCTGAAATGTTGTTTTGAAGCTGACGTGGCGCGCGTAGGGGTGTTTTGGTAATTTTCCCGCGCCAAGGGGTGTTTTGGTAATTTTCCCGTGCCAAGTTTTTCAAACGACTTTTTAGTCCAGAAATGTAAGTAAACCACCTGAAATGTTGTTTTGAAGCTGGTTCGGGGGCGTTGGGGTGATAGTGAACGCTCAGGGGCATTTCGGTAATTTGCCGATGTTCGGGGGCTATTTTGCTAGGAAGGATCCAGCTTAAAATTCATACCTTAAAATAACTTTTAGTTCAGGAAAGGGTGTGAGACACCCGAAAACTTATTTTGTTCCAGATGTTCTGAACCTTGTGACGCACCGGCGATGACTGCCAGGGGATATTTTGCATAAGTAGCGGGTGTTTTGGTAACTTGCCCCCTTTAAAATTTTTCCTGATATATTTGGTATATAATTGACGTAATACATTTAAAAACTTGACTTTAAAGCGGTTTTGAGGTGTTGGAGGTGTAGGGGCCATCGGGCTATATATTGCTATATAACCACGTTGGCGCTAAATTCAGTGGGAACTAGCGTAATTAAGCGTTCGGAGTGGTGGGAATTGAGGATTTGTTTTAATACATTGAAATAATGACTATTGCTAATGTGTTGGTAAGCTAGGTTAAAGATCCAGTTATAGTTTTGGAATGTAAATATTATGGATATTATGGACGCTAAGTTGGTTTATAATTATATTTTGTTCTTAAAGGTATGAATTTCAGCTCTGGACCTCATGATACATCAATCCTATACGATGACGATGACCACGTCGCGAGGCACGTATTTGACGGTGTCGATAGGGGTGTTTTGGAAACAATTCAAAGCACAAGGCACCTTGAAGAGTGGGTACTAAACGAGGAACAAATACAGCTATTACACCGTCAAAATTTAACCCTGTTCACCGATCCCGGGAAATGGTCTCGACACGACGATTGCCTTATATCCGCTCTAGTTGAACGATGGAGGAGCGAGACGAACTCATTTCACTTCCGGTTTGGTGAAATGACTGTTACGTTAGAGGACGTCGGATTTATACTTGGAATCCCATGTCACGGCAGACCCGTTACTTTGAACGTGCCGTCTGCATCCATAGCGAATATGGCTATGCAGTATTTTCCGGGAATTCCAAGGGCAGCGCTTACAACAAACGGCGTCAAGCTTAAATGGCTGAGAGAGCAGTACGGCGTGCTACCGGATGAATACACTCCTCAAGATTTCGTGACGTATACGAAGGCATTCCTTCTGTATATTATTGGAGCTATATTACTTCCGACGCATTCGAAAAACACGGTGCATCCGAAGTATATGGTGTTCTTGGAGGATCTTGAGGAGGTATACTCCTATTCGTGGGGTTCAGCTGTCCTTGCGCACCTATATCGAGCACTGCATAAGGCTACGAGAAACGGTGCCAAGTCCATTGCCGCCTGCCTGACTCTATTACAGGTATGAGCATTTATTTTCTTGGTAGGATCCTTAGTCAATATATTCGGGATTAATTACTAATTCCATATAATGTTTGCATTCACAGGTTTGGTCTTACGAGAGGCTACCCATGGGTCGTCCACAACCGTTGGTAGATTCCGATGAGACGTGGCCTAGGGTGTGGGCCTGGGGGCCTACGACCAACCGGAGGTGGAGACGGGTAGACCCTCACCACCATCTAAAGTTCTATCGGGGGGAACTAGAGATACTAGATGCATCCCAGGTGACGTGGCAGCCATATGGCAAGGTGATGCATCTGTTGGATGAGTGGTGTTGGCAACTTCCGGTGTCGTACGTGCTGGCAGGTTTGGTTCGGGTGCCGCTCATTCACTTCGAAGAATGTGAGTTTCAGATGCCCGATCGAGCTATGAAGCAAGCTGGCTGTCCACAAGGGATACCAAAACCCGCTGTAGACATGCGGCCATACAGGGGTGGTCGAGGGCCGAACTTCGAGGTGGCTGATGCCTTGATTTTGTTGGGTGACGAGGTGCACCAGTGGAATACCTGGCAGGAAACGTATGATAGCCTTGTATCGCTGAAGCACGACGGCATTAGTACTGAGGAATACTTACAGTGGTTTCTCAGGGTGACGCGCACGAGGGTGAATCGCCCTTCCCAGGTGAAGAAGACATCGTACGCGCCACGTGAGGTCTATGACCAGTTCTGGGCATTGGCCATTGTAAGTCATGCTAGTGTTGTTTGATAATTTATTTGCGCACCTTATCGACCATTTGTCAAATATGATTAGCCATATTTTCTATGCATGTTTTTTAGGTTGACCAGGGCATTGAGGTGTTCAAGCAGCTGGAGTCGTTTGACTGGTTTGTCGCGCAGGCTCCTGACAATCTCAAGAGGTCCATTGAGAAGTACAAGACTGAAGTTCAAAACTTTAGTCTTGCGTACCGGGGTTACGAAGGGGAGCCGTCTAGTCGCCCTCGTCCTGAAGCGTACGACTATCAGCCCCAGAGTCAGGTGTGGGAGTCGTCTGGTCGCCCTCTTCCTGACGCGTACAACTATCAGCCCCAGAGTCAGGTGTGGGAGCCGTCTGGTCGCCCTCCTCCTGACGCGTACGACTATCAGCCCCAGAGTCAGGTGTGGGAGCCGTATAGTCGCTTGCCTCCTGACGCATACGACTCTCAGTGCCAGAGTCAGGTTCCCCAAGTAGGAATCCAGGCCTCGCGCCCAAGCTTTCGGTCGGACAAAGGACAAGCGACGAAGCCATTGAGGTCGGACAAGATGGCTTGGATCGACCGGCACTACTTCGGGCATGAGCCTGTCAATTCAGCAGACTTTCCCCTTGCGACATTCCTAGGTCATGAGGATATCAGAACGTTGGCGCCGGAGACAGATCTTTCAAATTTTGTCATGAACGCTTACATAGAACTGCTCCGGATTAGAGAGCAACGTTTTAACCGTTCTGAATATTTGAAGCTTAACATGTATCCCACTCATTTTGTGGAATTAACGGTGAGAGAATTCACAGAATGGAGGCGAGGGGGCGGTAGGAGTAAGTGGAAACCAGGTCGAAACGTGTTAGGCATGATGAACGCAGACTATCAATGTCCCGCTGCTGATGCGAACCTTATCATGATACCCTGTCATCATGCAAACCACTGGTTCCTATTAGTTCTCCATCCAGCGTTCAGAACGGTTCACATATACGATAGCCTAAGGGAGGACGAGCCTGGACAGCTGCTGGCACAGATGTACAACGAGTACATCACTTTAGTGGTTAGTATTTATTTTTTGACCTTGGCCCATAGTATATTGTTCTTGTCTCATAGGCTTGATTCTCGTTTTTATTGTTGGATGCAGACTACTGTCCTCTCGCTAGCATGCGGACGGCCACAGGGTGACCCTTGGACGGTCGTGATGATAAAGGACCGACCAAAGCAATATAACGGTCACGATTGCGGGATTTACGTCCTCAAGTACATGGACTACGTTGCTCGCTCGGAAGTGCTCAAACACTCCTCGTGGACTAGGAAGGATGCCTTGACGTTTAGGTATAGGATAGCCTGGGAGCTGAAAAAGAATGAAGCTAGACGCATTCATTACCATTATCCTGACGTGCGTGGCTAGCTGCTGTGATGTTACAAAAAATTGTACCAAAAAGAAATGTACATAATTTTTCGCATGCTATGAATTTGGCGCTAAAATGTGCGCGAATATACCTTTCATATGACGGCATTCGAAAAAATTACGCGTCTCGCTTTTCGCCGAAATTCATAGAAATGGGCTAACTAGCGTGCATGAGGTGCAATGAGCGAAAAAAAAAGTGACAAAAAAAATTTCAACTTTTTTCGGAAGCTATCAAATGCGGCCTATAGTGTGCCCGAATAGGCCCTTCCTAGGAAAACTCAAAAATTAATGTGTCTCGTTTTTCGCCGAAAGTCTTACAAATGGGCTAACTAGCGTGCCTGAAGTGCAATGAGCGGAAAAAAAGTGACAAAAAAAATTACAACTTTTTCGGAAGCTATCAAATGGGGCCTAAAGTGTGCCCGAATAGGCCCTTCCTAGGAAAACTCAAAAATTAATGTGTCTCGTTTTTCGCCGAAAGTCTTACAAATGGGCTAACTAGCGTGCCTGAAGTGCAATGAGCGGAAAAAAAGTGACAAAAAAAATTACAACTTTTTTCGGAAGCTATCAAATGGGGCCTAAAGTGTGCCCGAATAGGCCCTTCCTAGGAAAACTCAAAAATTAATGTGTCTCGTTTTTCGCCGAAAGTCTTACAAATGGGCTAACTAGCGTGCCTGAAGTGCAATGAGCGGAAAAAAAGTGACAAAAAAAATTACAACTTTTTTCGGAAGCTATCAAATGGGGCCTAAAGTGTGCCCGAATAGGCCCTTCCTAGGAAAACTCAAAAATTAATGTGTCTCGTTTTTCGTCGAAAGTCTTACAAATGGGCTAACTAGCGTGCCTGAAGTGCAATGAGCGGAAAAAAAGTGACAAAAAAAATTATAACTTTTTTCGGAAGCTATCAATTGGGGCCTAAAGTGTGCCCGAATAGGCCCTTCCTAGGAAAACTCAAAAATTAATGTGTCTCGTTTTTCGCCGAAAGTCTTACAAATGGGCTAACTAGCGTGCCTGAAGTGCAATGAGCGGAAAAAAAGTGACAAAAAAAATTATAACTTTTTTCGGAAGCTATCAATTGGGGCCTAAAGTGTGCCCGAAAACGGAGTTACCAAAAATATCAATAATCCACAAATCAAATCACAAATTAAAGATTGCACAAACCAAATCACAAATTTAAACATTATAAAAGTTCAATTTATACAACTGAAACATTAACCCTAACACTCTTCCTCATCATCGTCCTCCTCGACCATACTGCCAGGTTCGATACCTAACACTTTATAATGGTTTCTCTTGTCATGATCAGTCATCTTATTACACAACGCACACTTTCGTAATTTTTTTTGACCCGTTGCTTCTTCAATCGGATTCTTCATGCGTATTGCTCGTTTTCGCCCTTTTGTTTGAGAAATAATTGGATCAAAAATGTCGTCCTCCTCACGTTGTAGGTCAGTGCCGTCAATGACTGGCTGTTTGGCTCGATTGAATCTACCGCCTGGAGTTGGTCGAGTAGTCGGAGTGTCCACAGTTTCTGGTAATGCCATCCTAAACTGTGCATGCATAGCCTTATCCCGTGCGGCTGCTTCAACTTGATACCTGTACCCATCAAATGTCGACGCTGCATCCATTGATAAACCGTGCATGATGTTACAAAGGTGATTATATCGCAGCGACTCAGATTGCTCGAAATCAACTGAAACATTGGGCACGTAAGGAATGTGACCGTGGACTCTGTTGGCTTCCTTCGTCCACCGTTCCAAGATATACGGTGGAGGGATTTCACTAGCATTCTTGGCGCTCAAAACCCTCAACGCGTGTCGACAAAGTATACCTTTATGCTCAAACAGTTGACAGTTGCAATTAACCAACCCAGTGTCCTTACAAATTGCTACGGTAAAATGTCGTCTGGTCCTCGGAGCCGACGAAGAGCACGGATTGGCGAAGTTCGTCACATTTGTCAAAGCATAAACCTTGATGTCTCTGGTGGAATACTCGTGCAACTTTGTCATGCCATATTGATTCGACTTTAGTAGTTCCTCTTGAAACTGTCGAAACATTTCCTTGGTATAGACTTGAGCCGCATGAGCCTCTAAAGGTGAATAAAGTAGTATAGCTCTTTCTTTGCAAACTGTAGCCGCGTCGGCTTCTCTCTCACGGTACAATTGCCTGTCAACGGCTTTCTGCATCTCTAGTACGAACTCCGCTATACTTGAAGACTGGCCTACGTACCCATCAAAGAATGAATTCATAGCTTCGCTTCTCGAGGTCGTAGTCATTCCGGCTGCAAAAAAATTCTTGGTGTAGGCACCGACCCACTGTGTCTTGATCTCATACAACGATTGTAACCATTCGTGATTGTGCAAATAGTAAGTATCCATTAACGTGGCCCACCTCTCCTCGAACACGTCTACCGTCAACGATTTCTTCACACATGTATTAAAGTCAGTCTTGAATGACGGATGGTTTGCATATACATGGTGAAGCCGTTCGGGATATTTGTTGCTTATGTGCCATGTGCACAGGCCATGGTGAGTATCTGGAAGGACCTTAGCGATTGCATTTTTCATTGCCAGATCTTGGTCGGTGATGATGGTCTTTGGAGGAATATGATACATTGCTTGAAGCCACGTTTCAAATAACCACGTAAATGACTCCTCCGTCTCATCCCTAAGCAGGGCAAAGCCAAACGAGATTGACTGATAGTGGTGGTTCACCCCGGTGAACGGAGCAAAAGGCATAGAGTACTTATTGGTGCGGTATGTGGTGTCAAACGTCACAACATCCCCAAAATTTTGGTAAGCAGCTCTAGAACGGGGGTCCGCCCAAAATATAGTACTAATGCGGTTCTCATCATCCAGTTGGAGACTGTAAAAAAATCCAGAATTCTCACTCTGAAGGGACCTGAAGAGATCAAGTGTAGTTTGAGAATCACTCTTACCGAAAGACTCTCTCCTCTGAGCACGAAGTTCATTTCGAAGGTCTACTTCGTTGAAACTCAACTTGTCAATCCCCCCAGCCTGGCTTGAGAAAACCCCCATCATCTTAGAAGGTGGAATTTTAGCCTCGGCCATTGTAAAAATTAGTTGTCTGTGTGCCGCGCTTATTTCTCGGTGTTGATGAATTTGACCAATCTTACTGGGGGTCATCAACTGATGATTATGGCTCAACTCCACTCCTGTCACAACCCAATGGTTTTCATTTTTTCGGTGTACTGCATACACATGGGCCTTGCAGCCGGTACCCGGAAATGTGTCCCGTTTTCTTTGTCTTGTTGTCCCTTCGTCACTGATCCGAACGACCGGAGTTACATGCGGTGCTCCTCTATGACACTCAAATAGTCTTGCACAAATTTGATCTGTATTCGCCCGTTTTCTAGTCGTCTTAGTTCTAATACCGAAACCTATCGTTTTCGAATATGCTCTATAGTATGCTTCAACTTCGTCCAGTGTTTGAAAAACTTGACCAACGTAAGGTGGATCAGAACCTTCACAAAAATTATTTCCTCCAGTTGCATCCATATTTATACTGAAATCTAAAAAATAAAAATTATATCATTCTCAACAAGTCATAGAATTAAATAAAAGAAGAATAAAATTTATTTAAACCACCGTCTTTCGAGAAATTTGGATAATGTAAAATTA